>JAXGGA010014102.1:0-33088 GCA_038373865.1 Uloborus plumipes | reverse complement strand
GATTGCGAATCAAAAATTATTTTCAGGCAATACGGTTACGAATTTGACTGGGTGAAGCTTACGGGCACTTACCCACAATTCTGGGGAAAAGTTGAACAGCTCCTCAGCTCATTTCCTTCACAACATATTTCGTTAAAAGAGGGCTTAGCTCTGTAGTGCAACTTCTGACGAAGCAAAGAAATAAATTGGACATTTGCTTTAAAGGGGACCTTTAATTAAATCTCACTACAACATGGCTTCAAAGATTTAACAAAGTTGCATCAAGCACAAGGCAGCCATTAAAAACGCAAAAGTGAGCAAATATTAATAGTCAACATTTTCAATTTTTTCCAGATTTCAATTAAAAAAAGGGCAGATTACTGAAAAATGTAGTATTCTTAATTTTGCAAAGTATGTGAATGATGTTGGCTAGTTAAAGCTCTTCAAACAACGGTTTTTCCTTCTTTCTTTCTTTTTTTTTTTTTTTGACGAAGAAGGGGTGAAGAAAAAATTTTTTTAAGTTTTAAAGCTGACAATTATTGCGTTATCATGCACTTTTTAAAGCTTTAAACTAAAATAAGGCGTTTAAAAATATCAATAAATTCACCAGGGGCAATGCCATCTAATTAGCATTTTAACGGATGAAGGAGGGGGGGGGGGAGAGACGGGCCAACAAAGGTTGGGAACCACTGATTTAATTGAACATGTCAAAAGGATATAGCAAATGCAAGTTTTAAGTTAAAAACTTCGGAAAGTTACCAACCACAACCCATCCGCCCTTTTTAAGTGAAACTGATAGCGAGTGCTAGGCGCGACTTTCATGGACAAACAGTACTGCATAAACATATAACTGTTGTTATGAAGTAGTGTAATATCTTTTCACTTTTGCCCAACGAAAAAATTACTTTTTTTGTTGAAATTGTTTCCTTTTTTCATTTCTTTGTATGTAGTGTAGGAAGTACTGTAATCAGATAGAACTTTTTTATTCAAAATTCAGCCCGACGTTCTATTTTACTCAATCCCATTAATGCTGAAATTATTTATTTTATTTAGTTATTTATTTACAGTGGAGTCTCGATAGCTTGTAGTAGCGGTGCGACATCGAAGGTAAAACATCTATGTTTAAAGACAGAGTATTAATACATCGGCCAAAAAACATCTATGTTTTCAAACATCGATGTTTCAAAACATCTGTCTTTTTATTTTTTTAATTGCTTCACACATTTAAATGTACAGTAGTACAGTAACTCCTTAATAAATCATTTTTGTTTCCTGAAAACCATCAACCATATGATATCGATGTCAATTATGGAAAACTTATTTTAGTGCGATAGATACTGCAAGTGTTGATTAAGGGTATGGCTCCACATCAGCAGAAAAACGACCGAAACCGAAGGCAGAAACCGAAATTCCGGGTACTTTGAATTTAAAGGAAATGGAAAGTACTCGGATTTTCGGTTTCTGCCTTCGGTTTAGGCCGGTTTTCTGCTGATGTGGAGCCAGGCTCTTGTTGTGTAACTTTTATTTATCGTATATGTGTGTGTGTGTTTATGAAACTTTTTTTCCTAAATGTAAAACATTATTACAGAAAAAAAATTCAAACGCAAAACAACGATGTTTAAAAATCATCGACCGTAAATCATCGTTAGTAATTAATAAAAAAAACTTTGTCAATACAATAAATATTGCAACTGTTAAAAATGAATCATTTTTATAGCATATTTTTATTGCTTTTTGCTGAAATGTAAAACAGACGTCGAAAAAAAAAATTGAACGCGAAATACTGATCATTAAAAGACATCGACCATAAAACATCGATGTAAGTATAAAAAACGTCTTCTAAAGAGATTGATGGTCTTACGGCTCATTTACGATGTAACTTTTTGTCGCATATCTGTGTGATTTTTTTGCTGAAATATAAAACATCGACATAAAGAAGAAAAAAAAACCGGTGAAAGCAAATTGAAAATGTTTTAGCAACATCGAGAGCAAAACATCGATAACAATTAGGGGTGCGATATCGAAGGCAAAACATCGATGTTTTAAGACATCGAAGTTAAGAAATTCAGACATCGATGTCATTGATACATCGACCAAAAAATATGGATGATTTCAAACATCGAATTTTTTTTGCTGAAATATAAAACATTATCATGAAAATAATAAAATAAATAAAATAATAAAAAAAAAATGTCAAAAGCAAATTAGAGATGTTTCAGAAACCTCAATAGCAAAGCATCGATAATAATCATAGAAAATATTTTCCAATGATATTAATACTGAAACTTCTGATTAAAGATGAAAAACTCTTAATACTTCTGCTTATCGCATATTTTTATCAAGTGTTCTTTGCTGGATTATAAAACATCTACATCGAAAGAAAAAATCGACCCGCAAACATCTATGGTAAAAAAAATCGATGATTTAGCTGAAACATCGATGTTTCCAAAACATCGACATGGATGTCGCATCACTAGCTGGCACAAGACAGCAATAGCAACCTACTGAGACTAAGTACTGAAGATCCAATCATTTTTTTAAATTATTATTCATGTGCTTATTTCTTCGACCTCAATCTCGCTGCTACGCTTAAATTAAATTCTACTCCTTCGAGAGGAAGATACACTAGGAGAGATGAAAATAATATTTTGCTTTAAAAGATGCTTAAAAATTGGTGCTGTTTGAGATTTATAAAAATAAATAATTAGGATGTAAAGGAGTGCGTAACCGCCCCTAAGCAAGGGCTAAGGCAGGAATTCAAGTAAAACACGGACGATCGCAACTCACCATTGCAATCGCAAATTTGGATTTAAGTGAAACGTTGCAATCGCTACGAGATGCGATTCTATCGTAATTCGACTTCCAGTAGCAATTTTGGTCTACTGCGATCGCCTCGAAGCGATTGTAATGGTGTTTCACTTGAATTCGGCCCTAAGGCAGGAACATGCTAAACACCGCCAACTCGGTTAATTCGATTCATGGACTGCTGTTTTGTGCTTATTATGCAGCATGGAATTCGAAACTAGCCGTATTGGAGGCAAAAATCCTCTAAAGTAGCTAAGGTGAAATTAGAACACCAGCGAGCGACCGCACTTGGTACAGTACAGCTCGTAAATTTTTTAAGGCAGAGCTCGGGTGTTAAGCAGTTAAGCGCCCTTAGCAAGGGCTAATGCAGGAACATGCAATTCACCGCCAAAATCAGGATATAGCATTTTTTTTAATTCCGAAGAAAAAAGGAAGAGGATAACAAATGTGATGTGTCTGTGTGGATGAATCGGTCGGAGAAATCTTAACGATTTAAAATCTTTATATATTACCATTTTTTCCATTTTCTTATATATAAAACACTGTAAATACTTTAGCAACCGGTAAAGTTTTTCTTACAAATGCATATAAATTTAGATAAAATTACATTATTTAGCTTTCTTCCGTGACTTGTCCGAATCTTCAAGATAAGGCTCTTATTAAGAGCCTGAGTTAGAAAAAAGACGGAAAACTTTGTAGGCCGCACGCACACCCAAACATATTTAGGTGCCCCCTTCTCCATGGCGCTAAAATTCATGGGATATTCTCAGGGCCGTCCATGACAGTAGGGTGAAGGCGAACATTTTCTGGCGCCCTTCACCCCACACACATATAATCAGAAGTAGCACACTTTGTTTTTTAAAGGTTGTAAAATGATTATTAACGTTGTAACAACCGCTTAAAAACGTTTAAAGGTTATTTGTGCTACCTGCAGCTTGCGTATGATTTAAAAGCACTCAATATTTTTGCATTAAATATTGCATAATTCTATATGAAATCTGAAATCTAAGTATATCATAAAAGACAGGAATTAAATGCAATAGTTAGCATTTTAAAAAAGTATTGTGAAGACAAAATATCCAGGATATAGCCATTGTCGTTCACGTGAATTTTGACTTCTTGAATTGAACAATGTTTTTTGCGATAATGATATGCTATAAGACTCTATTCTACAGGTTGCTTGTGTTTCTAAAAATGGAATGGAATGGAAATAGAAAAGAGATTAGCAGTTATATTAGAACTGGTACTCTTAAATAGGTAATACGAAGCAGATCCATAAAAAAGTCAATGTTAATTAGGATGTGGTGATTAAGATATGGTTATTTTTCCAATTTGCTATCCCACACTAATCGTAAAGACAATATTTTTTGTGAAAAGTTTCCTTACCATTGGACTGAACTCTAGTTATTTGTGTTTAAATTACAAATATGATAAAAGATTACTTTATAATCATCAGTAGGAGTGCGACATCGAAGGCAAAACATTGATGTTTCAAGACATCGATAGTATTGATACATAGACCAAAAAACATCGACGTTTTTTGTTTGTAATTGCACACATATTTGAATGCACATTTATTCAGTTACTCTCCATTACAAGCCCCTCTTTATATCACTCAATTAGGTACATCTTTTGTGTCCTATAAAAACACCAACCATAAGATATCGATGTGAATTAAGAAAATTGTTTCCAGTGAGATATGTACTGCAACTGTTAAATAACTGCGTCACTATTTTTGTCGCATATTTTTATAAAATGTTTTTTGTTGAAATGTAAAACACCATCGAAAAAATTATCAAATGCAAAACACAACGATGTTTAAAAATCATTGACAGTAAATCATCGTCAACAGAAAAACATCGATAATTATCATAGAAGTTTTTTTCAATGAGGTTAGCATTGCAACTTCTGATTAAAAATGAAAACATATTAATAAATATGCTTATCGTATATTTCTCTTTGGCTTTCATTACTGGAATATAAAACATCGACATCGAAAATAACATTGAACCCAAAACATCGATGTTGGAAAAACATCAACAATCAAACAGCGATTGTAAAAACATCGATGTTTTTTTAATAAAAACATCGACATCAATGTCTCAGCACTCAAAGTAATCGTAGAAAATGTTTTCCAGTGATATTAATACTGAAACTTCTGATTAAAGATGAAAACTTCTGAATACGTCTGCTTATCGCATATTTTATCAAACTTTTTTTGCTGGACTATAAAACTTCGACATCGAGCACAAAACATCAAACACAAAACATCGACCTTCAAACATCGATGTTTTTACAATCGACGCTTCCAAAACATCGACATCAATGTCGCAGCACTAGCTTGTAGCCTAATAACTCGAATATTCCTTTTCTCGAAGTTTTTATTGGGTACTAAACTCTTAAGAAGATTATGGGAACTTCATATAACTCGGACTACCAATAAATCGAAGCTTTTAGCCGGTCCCTTGGGATTTCGAGTTATCGAGACTCGACTACTTACTCAGCGTCCAAACGTGCACATGTGCAGTTATGGAAAAAAAACAACAACCCGAAACACTCATAATTATTCCGTTGCTATACTTGCGAAGATAAAAGGAAATGTGCCATCTGACATGTATTAAAGTCTTTTTAAAAACTGCGTAAAATTTTGATAAGGGGCCATACACAAAAAGAAATAACCACAGTCTGAATTTTCAAATAGAAACCCTTAATTTTGGTGACATAATTAAGTTTCGAGGGCAAAAAGCAGCCTGGATACAAAGCGGCATTACATTATGACTAGTAGAATAAAATATATGAAAGAAAAACGATTTAGTGACTGCCACACCACATCAAAATTTGACGTCCACCATAACAGTACACATTTTTTTGAAGGGATTGACTGAAGCTACTACATATAATACTTTCGTTTCAAGTAAGTACATAAAAATTTGCGTTTTTTTAAAAAAAGTTATAATATTTTTTCAACTTGGTTTATTCGGAATAATCTGAGACGATTAGACGTTTTCTTTTAAATTCCGAGGCCACGGTTTTAAGATTATTGCCAATCCTAATACAGTAGTTTATATAAATACAAAGACTTAAAACGTAACCTCTCTCGAGAAGATATGTGCTACCTGAGTTAGTGCGCAACTAAAAGTATGCACCTATCTTTGTTTAATCAAAAAGAATATCGCATTTTTTCCTTGCACTCTAACTGAGGTTTTCTCTTCAAGTTAAAAAAATATTATAACTCTAACAAAACCCGAGAATTTTTAATTAATTACAAAATGCAAACGTATTATAACGATTAGCTTTAGTTAATTTCTTTGAAAAATATGATTTGTCTACTCTTTGAATTTGAAAGCAGCCTTTTAAATGTGGTGGTAGTCCCTAAATCTTTGATCGGTCCTAACTTTTGTTCTACTGGTCCTAAAGTAATGCCGTTTGGTACCCAGCTTACTTTTGACCCTCCGCATCTAATTATGTAACCAAATGTAGGGGTTCCTATTTGAAAATTCAGACTTTGTGTTCATTTTACTTCGTATATGGCCCCTTACCAAAATTTTATTCACATAGTTTTAAAGAAGACTTTAATCCATGTCAGAAGACACCTTTCTTTTTTTCTTAGCATGTATAGCAGCCGAATAATTCAGAGTGTTTCGTTTTTTTCCTATGACTGTACAATATTATCTGCGCAAAAATCGGCTATAACATTCCTTCTGGAGATGGGGATGTTTTAAAAGTCATTGCATTTCTAAACTATTGTATTAGTATTGACAACAATGTTAAAACTTTGGCCTATACTTTGAATTAAAAAAAAAAAAAAAAAAAAAACGCAGAATCGGCTGAGATCATTTCCAGGTCATCTGGCGGAATTTAACTTGTTTCCATTACTTTCCTGCGAAAAAAATGTATTTGCGTATAAGTTTTCTCAATTGCTACACGTTGCATGAAAGCAGACTTCTCATTGTTGCGAAAAATTGTGAACCAGTTTCTTAATATTATCAGAGCTTTTATAAAGTGTTTCGCGTTCAAAGTAAATTTACTATTGAAAACAAAATGCTAAAAACACTTTGAATTTGTTCTGCAACTGGCAGATACAGACTTTCTTTGCATAGAAATCCACTTCCATTGTTGCAGTTTGCACAACTGTATATAGTAGGGTGGAGCGAAAAAAAATGAATTTTTGATTTTCGTAAACGGGTATTTTTCATTTACTGTGAATGAGGCTAAGTAATAATTCTATAAAATATTTCACTTTTGCGGCGTCATCTTCAGTCTGCGCATTTGGCCTAAAGTTTTGAAATTTTTTATTTTTTTTAGATATTTCAAATTAAAAAAAAATATTGCAAATAACAAAACTAGTGACGGGTGGTTATTAAATGGAAGAAAAAGGTTTGAAATATACAAGGAATTTTTTTGAATCATTTTAGATTATAATTTTAGTCTGCGCATTAGGTCCAAAGTTCATCAAATTTTCCGAAATTTCCGATATTTTCAATATTGAGCAAACATTTTATAATTTAATATTTCTTCTCAATATTTACTTAAAGTGCCTTCAAAACATTTTCTTATTCATTTTGTTGTTTTTTTGAACTACTCAACTCTTTGCTTGCTCATTGAAATTATCCAGGACTCACCACGAGGAAGTAGCCGCACTTTGGTGCCACCCGCGCTCCCCTTGCTTCCAACCAATGAATGCACACATTTACATTTCTTAGACAAGTCAGGAACAATTTAGTGTTTCTTTGCGTAGGAAATTGTTTGCATTGGTTTTGATAGATGAACTACATAGGTGCAATACGGAAACTGGAAATAAAACTTGGTAGACCTCTGTAATGGAATATCTGCCAATTACATTTGAATGAACTTAATTTGCGGCATTTTTTTGAAAAAGCTAGATGGACCTACCAGTGGACCAAAGTGATTTTTGAGCTGAAGCTAAACAACATGTTATACTTTCAAATCAGTTCAATATGAACCTATAGAGTTTGTCATTGGTCTGATTAATGCTGACAATAAAAATGATTTAAGTACTGAGCAACAGTAACTTCATGAGATAAGCAAGGTAGTTTTGACTGGGAAAATATCCAAAAACTTATGAAACAGAAGTCCAAGAAAGCTTTCCCAAGCCAGATGGTTGACTACAGCAAACACAATCTTTAAAATATAACTTTTAAAAGACTTCGCGGTAAAAGTGGCCTTGCTTTTTTAAGATGAAGTGCAGACGTTACTAATTTAGCTATGAATTTGTGTGAGATTATAAAGAGTTACACTTATCTCTCCGGGAAAAAGCAGGAAATTGTATTCACATCCATTCAAAACAATGTATGCTTTACACCCTAGAAATATGCTGTTATCGATATCAATATATATAACAAGAAGTTCTGTCAAGAACTAAACGAGCCTACTTTCCCGTACATCGACATCGGCATTCTAGCATCTGATCATTATTCTCTTGATTATCTGAGAGTAAAAATTATGTCAAACATACCTTTTTAGCACTTAAAGCTGATTTCTAAAAGCAAAATACACCCCTCTCATCAGATGAAATAGACACATAAAAAGTAAATAAATGAATAAATAAAGTTTTGTCGCACCTTTTAAAGAATGTAACTGTTACAGTTCTTCCGTAGAAAAATTCCTCAATTGTTTTCAAAAAAAAAAAAAAAAATTAAAAGTACAAAGTAGATCAAAACACATTTTATAAAATAAAGAAAAAAAAAAAAAAGAAAGAAAAACTCGTCCGTTGATAAAATGTCTCGAATTTCACTTTTAATCCGTTGCCAGTTGTTAAATATAAATAAAGAATAAAATGCCCTCATGAATGAAACATTTTTGTTACAAAAAAAAATCGTCTGCCAAAAAAAAATAAATAAATAAAAAATAAATAAATAAAATAAAACAAATGAATAAACAAACAAAAAATCTTCTGCACAGTCAGTCATTTTTTTTCTGAGCTTGCATTTCCGCCATGTTTGCGGAGTCGGAGTCGGAATCAGAGTCCTCACAGAAGATTATTCAGAACAGTACTTTACAAACATTATTTATCAAAACCATTTTCTTACAAAGTTAGTTTGAAGGAAATCCGACTTTAAGTCCAGGATCAACATTCAACTTAAATTCCCCGTAGGCGCTAATGTTAAATTTTTTTTTTCTGAACGGTTCAATATTGAACGAAAAATGGCTCAAAGCAAAAAGCGAAATATGGGAATGAGCCTCTCCGAGATCTTTCAAACAAAAAAAAAAAGTTTATTCCATTTGGATGGTTCACTCAGAAGTTATTAGGTGGGGAAAGGTTGCTTGAACGGTTCAATGTTGAACGAAAAAATGTTCAAATTGAAAATTTAAATACGGTAATGAAGTATCCTTGCTGAGATCCTTCGAACAAAAAAAAAAGTTTATTTAAATCGGACTGTTCACTCAAAAGTTATTAGGGGTGACAGCTTGCTTGAGCGGTTCAATGTTAAACGAAAAATTGTTCAAATCGGAAATGTAAATACGGGAATGAAGTATCCTTGATAAGATCTTTCGAACAAAAAAAAAAAAAAGCTTGTTCATATTGGACTGTTAACTCAAAGGTTAGCATCGCGGGACAGGTTGTTTGAACGGCTCAAAGTTGGACCAAAAATTGTTCAAATCGAAAAATCAACTATAGGAATGAGCTGTAGTCGTCGAGATCTTTTCAATAAAAAAAAGTTTGTCCAAATTGGAATGTTCATTCAAAAGTTATTAGAAGGGGGGGGGGGGGGCAGACCGACCGACCGACACACAAATTTCTCATCTCAATACCCTACTTTCAAATTTTTAATTTTTCGATATTCATTTTACCTTTTTATTTTTTTAACTTGGCGATATTTTTTGGACTTGGCGATATTTTTTAGATGCATTAAGCTACTTTTAATACTTTTTTCGTCTTTCTTATATATTTAACGGGAAAGTAGGCTAAAAATGGATGAAAGTATGTTTGTTCCTTATACAAATCCAGTTTTTGTCGGATTTTCATCAAACTTAGCACAGAGGTTCCTTGATGCACTAGAATTCTAGGTGGTTTTTGAAATTTTTAAAAAATCCAAAAAGCTCAAAATTCAAACATTTTGTCTCAAAATGGCCATTTTCTTTCAATTTTAAATAGATAGAGTATTAGAGATAAGCCTTTAAGCATATAAATTGGTAAAATTTCACACATTTAAATAGGTGTACTTTCCAACAAAGATTACGAGTAACTAATGAATTATAAATTTAATGCTCATCTATTTCATTTTAGCATGAAATAAGTTTTTATATTCCCATGTGGATAGAATTCATTCAAATATTTTTTAGATCCATGTTGTATAAATAAGTACCCGGGCAGTGCCGGGTAATAATCTAGTTAGTTCATAAGAGAGAGTATATAAAGAAACTTGTTTTAAATCGTATTATCAACGCTCAATCTAGTAAACAAACAAGCAAACAAGTGAAAACGCTTCAGCTCCCAAAAACAGATAAAAATGTATGTTCATACATTACATACAAAAGTAAAAATTCAGAATACGTCGATTAGATTTCTTGTCATGATGTAGAAATTACAAAGCCACCTTTTACACGTAATTTAACAACACAATATTTACAAAGATTACTGGAAGCTGAGAATGGGCCGTGGTGACCCGATCGGTAAGGCGTCGGACTCGTGTCCGGAGGGACCCGGGTTCGATCCCAGCCGATCAAAGATCCACCGTCTTGGTTAATGGTGGCTGGGAGGCGTTAAAAATGTCGTGGTCACAAAGTCCTCCAAGTGAAACGATACCTCTGGGGGTGCTGGGCCTAGGGTTTGCTCGACCCTAGGTTCTGGTTCAAAATTAAGAACAGAGCGCTCTTCAGGGCCCTATCCCGGTTAAACCACGAAGCTGTGGTAGGTACGGGGGTGAAATGAAATGGAAGCTGAGAATTAAAATATGATTTCTGAATGCGCTCTTTTTAAACTTCTATTCAAGAGTCAATCAGTTGAAAAAGCTGTCAAATAGGTCACAAGCTCTTCAAAATTGGTATGTAATCACAGGAAAAGAAAAAGGTTAGTAAAAGAGAGGATATCTTACAGAAATATTTGATCAATTTACGATACAAAGGAACAATTTAACCGTTAAAGATGTATCTAAGAAATGTAAACACGTGCTCACATTGGTTGGAAATAGAGCCGCTGTATAGACAGGCCGACGCATCAAGATTAAGTTTCACCACTTTGGATCCAATTCCTTAACTTTTACTTTCATAACTTCATTGTTGCGGAGTAGGGTTACCAGAAAAAAGTTTTGGCACATTGCTAAGCTTTGCCAAAACCACGTGCCGCTAATAATTGCTCACAGTGAAAAATTACCAAAACACGATTACTGGCCAGAAAAGACAACCACTCAAACACACAAACACGCGCTGGATCCAAAGTGGTGAAACTTAATCTTGATGCGCCGGCTCGTATATATAGGGGCCTTAGTTGGAAAGAAGGGGTCATGTGCAGGACTCGCATTGCGGTCACCTCCTCATGGTGAGTCCTGGGTCGCTCCACATGAGCTAGCGAAGAGTTGCACAGTTCAAAGGAACAACAACATGAATAAAAACAGGTTTGAAGACACTTTAAGTGAATATTGAGAGGAAATACTGAGTTAAAAAATGTTGAAAATATCAGAAATTTTGGGAAATTTGATGAACTTTGAGCGTAATGCACGAAATGAAATCATAATCTAATATGGTTTAAAAAATTTCCTTGTATATTTCAAACTTTTTTCTTCCATTTAGTAACCACCCGTAACTAGTTTTATCATTTGCAATATTTAAAAAAAAAAAAAAAAAAAAAAAAAAAAAATTAGTTTCAAAACTTTAGGCCAAATGCACAGACTAAATATGACGCCGCAAAAGTGAAATATTTTGCAGAATTGTTACTTAGCCTCATTCACAGTAAATGAAAGGTACCCGCTTATGAAAATCAAAAATTCATTTTTTTTCGCTTCACCCTATTATATAGTCCTTCAAATGGACGAAAAATGGATCTTTTAGCAAATTTTAAAAACTCCTGGATATTTTGAGTTCCCATTTCGGAAACTTTTTTAAAATCTCGAGTGCATTGTTTCTCCATCAAAATATTATATGGTTCCATGTCATCATTTTTCCAAAGAATAATAGCATAATTCGTAAAAAAAATCCAAATTTTATCAGAGAGGAGGTAAACAAGGTTTTGATTGTTGGGTTGATTCACACTTTGATATAAAAAAACAACCTTTGTTTTACCCAATGAGGTATAGGTATTATATGCACAAGTACCTAAAATACTTTTAACAATGCGGGAGGATTTTTTCTCAGTTCAATTGTGAAACAATGGTTTGAACAAATTTAAAACGATTCGTTATGTACACAAAGTTAAATGATGTTGCTGATTACAAATATATGATAAAAAAGGGGGCGCCTCACAGAACATTTCAAAGTTGATGCCCATTTTAATATGAAGACGACCCTTCAGCAACAATTTACCAACAAAACTTTGTAAAGCGCATTATTCCTGAGAAAATAACATCTTACACGTTTCTCTAGAAAAAAACCCTTTAAATGCAAACGAGCGTTTCGTTTATTTTTTCTTGACTGTACTAGTTTTCAGATTTCTTTTCATGTCGATACCTGCTAAAAACTAAATCTACCTTATATACGTTTTTTAAGTCTCATTAAAATGTAAAAATCTCTGGATCTCCCTGTACTGTAAGAAATTTCTTATTATGAAGATTCCAAAGTACTTCTTCTGAAAGGATATTGCAACAATAATAACATTTTTATTCGTTAAAAAACAACTCTTTTAGTCTTTTTGGGTGTGTGTTTCTGAAACAAATTATTGTTCGCTTACATTTAAGATGCGTCTAAAAAAGAGAAAATTATTACTCTGTTATTTCACTCTTCCGATAGCAGATGGCGCTAGGGAACTTGTCTGCACTTGAATTAAGTTTTCAAAGTGGAAGAGCGAAACAAAAAGCAAAACATGCATTATTCATAAGTATGATTGAAATACGCGAAATTTGGACGTATAAAGTAGGGGGGAAAGACACATTTCACTAACGTAAAGAATGGAAATTTATTTGTTGTTACGAAAGCATCAATTTGAAAAGATAGCTTCAAAAAAAAAAAAAAAACTTTTCAACACAATGTCGAATCGCAAAAATCAATTTAATTAAAAAATAGGCAGGCCCATCAGTTCAAACTTTTGCAGCCCGGGGAACAACGGGTGTGGACCCTATGTAAATTATGCCAAAAAATAGCAAAAACCACGCCCATCTGCATAAAAATACCATGATTTTTGAAAGCTGGTCAGGGGGAGGGGCATTGACCCCTCCTGACCCCTCGAAATGACGGGCCTGAAAATTCGTTAGGGAGAATATTTTGACCTGTGTTAAAACTTACCACGTTGTTAGTTCTAAGTTTTAAAATTTCAGAGGAAACCCGTACTCAAGTCTAGCTTATAACCTTATTCTTTTGTTCTGTTCAACTTTTCGCCGTATAATTTCTTAACTTTATCGCAATCAAGCATGCCAAGGTAAGAAGTTACGGGAGGCTATTGTGATACCCCAAAAATTCCTTTTTCGAAAATTTTGCAATGATTCGGTACATATAGAGAGAACATTGCAATATTGATATTTTTTTCCTTTTCTTTCATTTTTTTAATTATTTTTGATGATGCTTGATATTCTTTCTTATTAGATGTTACGTATATATAACATACGTCAATGTTTATATTTTAGCTTTTGGGTGAAATTGGAATTTAATTCAGAAAAATTAAAAATGCTCTCTCTCCTCAAACTTTTAGTTCGTGACCACCCATGACTGTAATTATTGGAAAATAGTTTAATTTAAATGAGAAATGTGGAGAGTGAGTAGTGTCAGCGTTTGCTAACCACAGGGTGAAACAAAAATCATATATATTAGGATCCGAATTCGACTTCTTCAAAAAGCCAGGTCTATTATTGTTCGTTCAAAAAAGGTTGGCACTTGGCTCCGCCTTCGTCACGTGGTTGCCGACGATTCTATTTCGTTGTTTTGGGAATGCCGTTTCTGACCAGTGCTGAGAAAGACTGCAGTTGGCTATCATTATCACCCTGAATGAAGACAAGTGCGTTCATACTAGGGTTCGTTAGGCAAGGAACTGCTTCGCAAATTTTATTGCATGCCAAAGTTAGGGTTGCCTTATTTACAGGTACGACATGCTATTTTCATCGATCATCCCCGCGCTAAAATTACCTCTGCTTTCTAGGAATGATGAACTATTTCACTTTGCTCCATCTACTTCGCTCTGCATGCACTTGTCAAATTTCTCTGAACAGTTAAAATCAAAACATGCCTAATATAAACTGAAGAAGTATTGCACAGAACTCAATCGATCTCAATCAATACTTGAAATGATAATAAGCAAGAACTTTATCTTTTTATAGAAACAAGATATATTTTTAATAAACCGCGAATATTACCATATGTGCATCAGATTTTGACTTTGGACCTTATTTTTTTTGACTGGAATAAACCATATGTTTATGATCTTAGTTAACATTTTTCTGGTTAGGTAGCGCTGCCAACTGTAAAAATATTTTGCCATTTCAGTTTGACCCACTTACCCCTGTTTCTGAAGGACACGCCAACAACAACAGCACGGTGTGTTGCTATTATGAGCATCTTTTAAAGTTTGACGGCACTAATTTCAGAAGCAACGCAACAGTTGCTTCAAACGACATTGCTTCTTTTTTTCCTCCGGCGCAAAGAGATTATTACGTCTCATCCATACGCAATTAAGATAATGCATCAATTAGTCTTCCCTAATTAAATAATCTTTTACGGCTGTGGACGAACCGATGTCAGACAGAAGGGCAATAGATCTTCATCTTGTTTGAATTGATGTTCCGGTCCATGTGCTGAGCCTGGCATTGACGGAAATTGGATGTCTAACAAAACGTTTCCTTTAATGAAGCTGTACTGAACTTTTTCTTCTATTAATTTTAGTCAAGGGAAATTGGGAAAGACTTACTGGCGAATGCAATCAGAGTAGAAAGAACAGTTTTGTTTCCTGCTATGCCCAAATTGTAGTAAAGTTAATTTTAAAATTGGTATTTCGCAACTGCTTGCAATTTGTTTCCTCAATGTTAAAATTTCAATGCTTCATCATTTGATTTTTTTTTCTTATGGGGCGGCGTAAGAAGCTTCATCCCTTTTGCAGACCTAGTGTGATCCCCCAAAATTGCTTCCACTCTTTCATGTGCCACCAGTCAGACGCTGGCTAACAAGCACATATTTGTGAATTTTGGGCATTTTAAACATTTCAGATAATGTAGGTTTTCGAAGATTTCTTTGACTCAAACCAAGTCATCAGTTTAAAAGCGTTTTCAAAACTTTCGAAGTGAAACTTTTTTCGCGAAAGATCTGAAAGTCTGGTCGATAATTTCTCCCTTTTTAAGATCGAAGATGACACATGTGTATATGATTTTAAGTAGCTGCACGAATGATTAACACAATATATGCCAGCCATTCTTTATTAGGGTCCGGCGGACCGACACCGGTTGCCTTGGACAGGCTCTCAAAGGTTTTCGCTCTCCCACGTTCAAAAAAAAAAAAAAAAAATCTTTATTGAAAGGAAAAAGAGGAACAGTTGGAAAAACTTTTATAATATTAAAAAAGTATGGTATTTTATAAGAATTTCGTGGTTAGTTTTCGAAATCTTCTGTTTTTTTTGCCAATGTTTATTGCTAATGTTCAATTATGCATGCAATAACGGTTTTTTAAATTATTTTTTCTGACAGTTATTAAGAACTGGTAATGTTTTATTTGTATATATCTATTTATGCATTAATTATTAATTGTAATTTGTAAAAAAGAAAGAATAACTTTAATCGTGCACAAAATTTAAGAAATTTTTAAGGGTACCTGAATTTTTACTTATTTATTTATTTTGTCGTAAAAGGAAAAACGCTTCACAAACACTTCTCAAATATTAAAGTCACATGTTTAAACGGTACGTGAAAAGAAAGTTTTTTCTTTCTTTTTTTTCTTCAAAAAAACTAAAAAGAGGGGAAGCGAACTCACTGATCCAAATTTTTTTTCGAAGGCCTATCAATCCGAGGGTCAAAAAAGTTTGAGACACGCTAATTTATGCTTTTTAATACGCTTTTATTAGTTTCACACGTGGGTTTGTTTGTTTGTCAGTACGTATGTAACTCTGAATAACAGATAAAATTCACGTTCTTTGAAAATATAAACTGTCATTAATACTGAAGACTAAAATGTATTACATGTTGATGTACTGCAAGTGTTTGTAAACTAAGCGGATATTCATTATAGATAGATAAAAATTATTATTTTCTCTTGTGACAGGTGTAACAAACATCACTTTCCGAGACCTCCGAAACGAAATTTAACCAAACGCTCTCCCTCCTATCCCACTATTTTCTCCACTTTTATCGGGGTGTCTTGTTACTTCTCTCGCTCTTTATTCCGCGGCAGACATCAGCTACCGAAGCCAACTAATAAAGTTGGCGCCAAGACCGCTTCCGCGTCTGCCCCGATGGGAATGATTCCGACACGTAACTGGCAATTTTCTCCCTATAAAGCCTCCACGGAACGATGGCTAGAAAACACAGACGATCGATTTCCTGATTTCCCCCCACTTTTTGTACGCGTTTTGTTTTTTTTTCTCTTGCCAGTTTTGGTGTCGGATTTAAATTTCACCCCGTCTGACTTTTTTCCCGGTTACTTCTCCATGCTCCACTGATATCTTAGTTGTAGTCTACGATCCCACTTACATTGATCTACCCTCATCGAGTGTCTTTATAAGTTATGCATGAAAATGTACATAAACATATTCCTAACGCTATGGCATATGGTTATCGAAATAAAAGTGATCCAATCATAGAGTTGTAGCTATATGCGGCTGGCGCACCAAAAAGGGTAGGGTGGTCAAGAGTAATTCGGGCTCGAAGAGAGGGGGGGGGGGGGGCAAAAGATATGGGGAAGGGGTAGAAGGCAGCACCTCCAAAGTTTTTTTTTTTTTTTTTGATAAATTTGGCTAGAAATTTGGATTCTGTCATTACTAATTTAATGACCTTTAAAAAATACGAAATATGGCCTCAAAAATCAACCAGGATTTTTGTTTTTCCTTCACATTTATCTAATAACATGATAAAAGTCCAAAATTTTGGAATTTTCAGATTTTATTTTGGTGACATTAATCAATCCACTGAGTAAAAAATTATTTTCACTCGATCGCCAGTTTTCAATTGGGAAAAGTGAGGGGCCTTCGGAAGTGAGAGTGTAGTCGCCCCCCTTATCCCCCTGTACGATCCCCCTATGGTGGTCGCGATTTGAATTACCAGTAGTTGAGTAAAACTGCAGTTTTTCTGCAGGTATCTTTCAAATTTGCAAGAATCTGCAGGTTATCTGCAGTTTTTTGAAAATTGAAAGATCAAAATATCTCACAAATACCACTTATGCGGCTCAAAACCCTACATTTTTGTAACAGAATGGTTATGTGATTATGAAATGATGTGCCTTTATGAATTATGTGCTTTTAAAAAATTCTGCAAGAAAACAGCAGAAGTCTTGCAGCTTTCTGCTAAAGTTCTTTAACTTGAAGATAACTGCAGAAAATCTGCAAAATGACTGTATTATTGAAATTTTAAAATCGCAACACTCTTTTTTTTCTTTTTCGGCGTGCTGGGACGTTAAAAAAGTAGATCTTCATGCTGTCATTCTTTCCCACAATGTTGAATAATGTGCAATGAAATTTAAAAACACGGTGAAAGTGTTTTTTTTCCGTAGAGAGATGGGGATGTTAGGAAGTTTGATGTATCGTAAACAGTATGCTGGACATTCATATCCCTCAGATGAATCAGGAGGGCAATATTACTTTCTAGAATTATTTTTATACTCATTGTTGTTTATATACTCATTGTTTCCTCAGAAATGAACAAAAGTATAAACTTACTATTCAACAAACCGTGAAATTAAATCATTTGAAACATGACTCATTTTACACCACTAGTGAGCTATTTTACCCTACGCTATGCGGTAAAATGAGTCATAGACAACACATTTTATAACTTATTTATCAGTATCAATATTTCATTTTTTTTTTTGAGATATTTCACTTTAAATGTCACGAGGAAGAGTCATTTGTATATACTGATCACTTTACTCAGTGGTTGAATCAATATATTTTTTGCTGTCTAGGGCTGATTGTAAAATTGCTCTTTTTTTGACCCATTTTACCCCAACTTACCCTAATATTTGTACATATCTTCCATTTTTACAAAAAAGTCGGTGAGTTTTTTTTTACATTTCGAAACTCCTCTTAATTTGCGATTGATTTTTTTTTCAAAAGCATCTTGTCTCAAAGCGATGTATCATTTTGTACAAAAGTAGATTGTAGTTGTGAAGATAAAATGCATTTTTATATATTAATCAATTATTACAGTAAATGGGTGCATTTTTCTACAGGAAACATGTATGACAGTAAAAAATGGGTGCATTTTCTACATTAAACAATTCTTTCCGTAAAAATAGGGTGCATTTTTCTAGGTAAAACAAATAGTACAGTAAAAAAAAGGGTGCATTTTTCTACATGAAACAATTATTACAGTAAAAAAAATTGTGCATTTTTCTACATTAAATAATTATCACAGCAAGAAAGGGGGGAAAAAGAGTCGCGGATAATCGGAAGTTTACTGTACGTGATAACTTTCTCGAAAGTTGAGTTATTTTTAATATGCTTCTCTTAGCTTCTTGGAAAGTAGGAATATAGGATGATGTTCAGTATAAATTGTAAAATAATATAGTAGCCTTTCCAGAATTTTCTTTTGTCAAACATCTAACACACAAAAGAATAAAGAAGCATAAGAATTCAAGCTAGTCAAGTTGGGATAAATATTTTTTGAGGTAGCAATTTATGAGGAAGTCTGAATGAAATGTTTTCGAATCGTTCGACCTTGTTTCCATTTTTTCGACTTAACTAGAAAGTTGTCATATGTACAAGCTCAACATTTAATTTAAATTCTGTTGCCATTTCATGCATCTAAATTCAAAAAAAGAAGTAATCAAATAAAATTTCAATGAAATAGGAAGTGGTAAATGGAAGAATAATCACAAAGCTTTTTCTTTGATTCAAATGTAATCATTAATTATTTATTGAAAGAAATTCTGCACACGAATATCGAGTAGGACGTATAAAGTGCATAACATTTCGATTACTACTATCATCTGAGTTTTTTTTTCCGACTGAGAAAAATATCTTTTTAAATTTCTTTTAACTAATGACGTTATCCAATATTAAATTTTGAAGTTTTCAGATCAAAATGAAAGATTTCTGGATAATTGGGGGAAAAATCAAATAAAAAAATATTTGAGGAATTTTAGAAGATGTATTTATCTGACTTCTATTTAAAGACTTTTTCTCTTTTCTTTTATAATAGTTTAATTAAAAAACATTGATATATTTTTTACGTGAAAGACATTAATTAATATCCAGTCAGTTTACTTTAATGAAATTGCTTCCTAGAAACGTCCTGCCTGCTTTGGAATTCATGCAGAAAGTCAAAATGTCATAAGTAATTAAATCAAAACAAAAAAAAACACCTCATTTTATGCATTTGATATTCATCTTTCATGAGGAAAAACCAAGGCTTCACTAGATAGCGTTTTATACAGGCTGCTTCATTTCATCAAAATCTTTGGGATAAAAACGGATGCATGTCGCCTAGCGACATCTATCAAATTTTGTGGTAACTAACATTATAAACAAATCAGATAATAAAAGACAAAATTAAAATTTAATTTGTTGGCGACAATTTTACAATTTGGTATTCAATTCTATTTTATTATATTTTAACGTCATTTAATAGCTTGTTCGATTTGCTGGTTTATTCTGCATTTTAACGGCTTGTTTTAATTAGTTAGCGAATTATTTTTCATTTAAATTGATTGTAATTATAATTAAAATATGAAACGACACTGGCACCGCAGAGCGATAAATCGCGATTTTGGAACGATAGTTCCATCAAAACTTTTGATGAGTTTAGATTGTCAAATTAATTTATTTGGCGATTTTTTTACATTTTAATGGACATTTTGGAATGACTATGGCACTAATATCTTGAAAAGCACATCAAGAATTTGTTCTCCGTAAAGCTTTTGAGAATATTTCAATAACCGAGATCTTGGTAGTATGTACGTTTCAGTTATAGGTACGTTTTTTAACTTGGCGATGTATTTTCTTACCACCTAAGCGAAGATTAAAATTTTAAGCTTGCATCGTCTTCATGGTAGCTTCTTTTCTCTTATTTTGCATTTTAATTTAAATTTCAATGATAATAATGGCTCGATACATTTATTAAACTTATTATGTTACATGCTAATAGAGCTTTTAAGTTGATTTGGCGAGTTTTTTAACAAGAATTCTCACATTATTTCGCAGCTTTTTTTTCAGTTGGCCCATTATTTTACTTTCAAGTATTAAACGTATGTGTGAAATTAGAAACAAAAAAGGGAAGATTTCGGTGATTGGAAGTCTGGTTATCTTTCCCTATTGGCATTAAATCTTTGTGGTCAATTTATGAGCGAGGGAAATACTTCCTTCGCAAACATAAACTAAAGAGCAACAAAATAAAGTAATTATCGCCAAAAATTTGGCAACCACACCAGATTCCCAATTATCGAAATATTATCAATGTGTGAAATTTAACATAAAAAGAACATTACCTTTTAATGTTGTGTAAATGAAAAAAAAAAATTCATTTGGTCGTCGTAATATTGTAGTTTTGTTTATTTTTTTCGTACTTGTATTGCTCTTTAGTACCAAACGATTATATATGCTCATTTCGTTTTTACTAAAGAAATTAATATGTTTTGTTGTCAATCGCCTTTCCGTTGAACACCATCGCTTCATTAGTGTACATTTCATTCTGGGGCATCAAAATGAAATGTCTCTACGAATAGATTCGCCATTTATCGCTCTGATGGGTCAACGCTATCAAAATGAACATCTGAGCTTTTGCGTAGCAATTAAGATCGTGTGAGCAACAATAATGAAACAAAATAGTAAATAGAACAATATTATTTCATTGCTACATTTTTATTTATCGGCTGCGAAGAAAAGCGTATATTTTATTAATGCAGAGATGTCAAAATTGAACGCCATTGCTATGTGTTGCTAATTCGAAGAAAGTAAACAATGAATGAATGTCGTATGACTGAATCATGAGTTGCGACCAACTTTACCTGAAAAGGGAATTTATTTCCCCTAAAAAGCAGTACTAATAAGGCCTTCGGCATCAATTCACTCTGTACTCCACTTCAGTAAACTATATCAATATTTTTTAACCCTTAAAGATAGGATGAACATCACTTTTTACAGCAGAAACAACGTGCTAATAAATGTAAACAAACACATCATTCAGCGCTCTCTAGCGGGCAAATCTTTACCATTGATGTTTTGAGTAATGAAGCAGCCTGTATAAAACGCTATCTAGTGAAGCCTTGGGAAAAACACAATATGTAAAAAGGTTCTTTAGGTTTTTAAATATTCATATTGTGTTCCTCCTCCGTGAAGATTCAGGTTTTTCTCGAAAGACTAAATACAAATATAATTTGCCAGAAAAGCAGACATTTATTAAAAATTCGTGAGTTCTTGCTTCTTATGTTAGCAACAGGTTTTTTTTTTTTCAAAATATGATGTTCGAAGTACTCACATACTCAATTGGCTTCAAATAAATAAATGATGCAAAACTGAGCTTTTAACTAACGCAATTAGTGTATGAACTTTTATCTGAGAATATTATTTTTTTCCTTTTCTCCAAGTTTCAGTTTTAATTTACCGTTTGTTATTGAATCATGAATAATATATAATTTTTGCGCAATAGTTTAGGCCATAAAGAAAAACAATAAGTTATTCTCACTCATACGTAATGAACAGTGACAATATTACTTTTTTTTAATAAAAAAAAGAAAAAATAACAATAAGAAAAATAAATAAATGAAAGTAAGGGCCCTGCTCCTTATTGACGTAAAGCAGAAAAGTAAAGCAGAAACGTAAAATGGATTACATAGCCTCCCCCCATTCCTATGGAAAGTACCCGGATTTTCGATTTCTGCTTTCGGTTTTGGTCGCGTTTTACGCTGATGTGGAGCAGGGCCCTAAAACATAATAAAGAAGAAAATACGTAATATTGCACTCAGTATAATCAGTAGTGTTACAATGAGGGGAGGGAAAGTGGGTGAGTGAAGTAGACCGCCCGCTCCGGGTGGCGTTCAAAAGTTTATAAAAATATAAATGCTTTAGTCCTGAAATTTTGCCCCAATATATCTTACATCAAATTTAATCAATCGAATTTCAACGAAAATAAAAAACAATGTTGCGGTGAGGGGAATTTATATATGTGTCTAGAAATAGAGATAAAATTAAAATTTTCGCATACCCAGTTAATTACTTTAGTCTTAATTTTCGGTAGGATTTTAAAAAATTGTGAGCACCTTTTTGAAAAATAATTATAGCAGTTATAAAAAAAAGATTGCGGCTAAATAACTTTAAGAGTATCATCAAATAAGATAGCTGAAATTCGGTGGAATAGTGGATGAACAAAAAACAAAACATAATAATAGTGGGAGAAATAACAAAAGAAAGTCTAGTAATAATTGACAGCAATAAAAGTATTTTTAAATAAAATATTTTTGGAAAAAAAAATCGAACCGACTTCAGTTGGAAATTGCTCTAAAAAGTAAAAAATAATTTTTTTCTTTGAACACCACCGAAACTACTTTTAAACATAAGTTTTGAAGTCGTCACAAAAACAATAGGTCAAATGATATTTAACCATATTTTGCCAACATTTTTTCAGAGAAACCATTGAAAATTAAAAGCAGAATATTTGTACAGTCATAGAAAAAAAAAACGAAACATTCGCTCGTATTCGAATACTATTAACACTAGAGACACGTGTAATACGTTATTTTTTCAGAAATAATGTGCTCTATAAAATTCTATTAGTAAATTGTTGTTAAGGGGTCGTCTTCATATGAAAATCGGCATCAACTTTAAAATTTTCTATGAAAAACCTCCTTTTTTATCGCATATTTGTGATCAGCAACATCATTTAACTTTGTATACCAAATCGTTTTAAATTTGCTCCAGCCGTTGCTTCAAAATTGAACTGAGAAAAAACCGTCCCGTAATGTTAAAAATATTTTTGATACTTGGGCATATAATACCTAAACCACGATAGGTACGGCAAAGTTTGTTTTTTTATATCAAAGTATGAACCAACCCAACAATAAAAACGTCATTGACTTCCTCTCAGATCAAATTTTGAATTTTTTATGAATTATGAAATTAATATTTGAAAAAATGATGATCTGGAACCATATAATATTTTGGTGTAGAAACAATCAAGAAGGGGTTTCAAAAGAGAATCCAAAATGGGAGCTCAAATTATCCAGTAGTTTTAGAGATATGCTAAAAGAACCATTTTTAGGGACCATATACAACTGTGCAAACTGAGACAATAGCAGGGACTTTCTATGCAAAAAAAGAGGAATATGCTTATCCACCAGCTGCAGAACATGCTCAGCGCTTTTATGTAGTATTTAGTTTTCAACAGTTATAATATGTTGAAAGCGAAACAGTTAATAAAACTGCTGAGTATATTTTAAAACTGGCAGACAATACAATTTTTTGTCCATTAGTGAGAAGTCTGCATTCATGCAACATGTAGCAATTCAGAAAACTTTTTACGTGGACACTTGGTTTTCATAGAAAACTGTGGTATCTTGGAAGGTTATTTGGAATAATTTGTGACGATTAGACGCTTTTTTAAATTCTGAGCCACGGTTTCGGCATTTTTGCCAATCCTAATACAGTAGTTTATAATAAAACAAGAGGTTACTTTTAAGTTGTAACCTCTCTCCAGAAGGTGTGTGCTGCATGGGTTAGTGCGTAGCTAAAAGTATACATCTATCTTTGTATAAACAAAAAGATAGAATGTTGCGTTTTTCCCTTCAACTCTCTACACAGTAGGGTTTTCTCTTCCAAATTTCAAAAAATATTATAACTTTTAAAAAACCCGAGAATTTTTAATTAATTCCGAAAAGCAAACATGTTATTGCGAGTAGCTTTAGGTAATTTAATCGAAAAAATATGATTTGTCTACTCTGTAAATTTCGACCTTGAAAGTAGCATTTTAAATGTGGTGGTGGTCCCTAAATCTTTGGTCGCCCATAACTTTTATTCTGCTGGTCCTAAAGTGATGCCGCTTGGTACCGAGCATACTTTTGGCCCTCCCTAATTATGTAACCAAATGTTGGGGTTCCCATTTAAAAATTCAGACTTTGAGTTCATTTCACTTTGTATATAGCCCCTTATCAAAATTTTACTCACATAGTTTTAAAGAACACTTTAATCCATGTCAGAAGACACTTTTCTTTTGTTCTTGGCAAGTATAACAGCCGAATAATTCAGAGTGTTTCGTTTTTTTTTTCTATGACTGTACAGTCATAGAAAAAAAAAACGAAACACTCTGAATTATTCGGCTGCTATACTTGCCAAGAACAAAAGAAAGGTGTCTTCTGACATGGATTAAAGTCTTCTTTAAAACTATGTGAGTAAAATTTTGATAAGGGGCTATATACAAAGTGAAATGAACTCAAAGTCTGAATTTTCAAATGGGAACCCCTACATTTGGTTACATAATTAGGTGCGGAGGGCAAAAAGTACGCTGGGTACCAAGCGGCATCACTTTAGGACCAGTAGAACAAAAGTTATGACCGACCAAAGATTTAGGGACCACCACCACATTTAAAAGGCTACTTTCAAGGTCGAAATTTACAAAGAGTAGACAAATCATATTTTTTCGATTAAATTACCTAAAGCTACTCGCAATAAAACGTTTGCTTTTCGTAATTAATTAAAAATTCTCGGGTTTTGTTAAAGTTATAATATTTTTTTGAAATTTGGAAGAGAAAACCCTACTGTGTAGAGTTCAAGGGAAAAACACAACATTCTATCTTTTTAATGAAACAAAGATGGATGCATATTTTTAGCTACGCACTAACCGTTGCAGCACACACCTTTTGGAGAGGGTTACAACTTAAAAGTAACCTCTTGTATTTATATAAACTACTGTATTAGGATTGGCAAAAATGTTAAAACCGTGGCTCAGAATTTAAAAAAACGTCTAATCTTTACAAATTATTCCAAATAACCTTCCGAGACACCAGTTTTCCATGAAAATCAAGTGTCCACGTAAAAAGTTTTCTGAATTGCTACATGTTGCATGAATGCAGACTTCTGACTAATGGACAAAAAAAAATATGATTGTCTACCAGTTTTAAAATATACTCACTAGTTTTATTAGGGTTTCGCTTTCAACATATTATAACTGTTGAAAACTAAATACTATATAAAAACGCTGAGCATGTTCTGCAACTGGTGGATAAGCATATTCCTCTTTCTTTGCATAGAAATTCCCTGTAATTGTTTCAGTTTGCACAGTTGTATATGGTCCCTAAAAATGGTTCCTTTAGCATATCTCAAAAACTACTGGATATTTTGAGCTCCCATTTTGGATTCTCCTTTGAAACCCTTTCTAGATTGTTTCTCCATCAAAATATTATATGGTTCCAGATCATCATTTTTTCAAATATTAATTTCAAAATTCATAAAAAATTCAAAATTTTATCTGAGAGGAAGTCAATGACGTTTTTAGTGTTGGGTTGGTTCATACTTTGATATAAAAAAACAAACTTTGCCGTGCCTATCGTGGTTTAGGTATTATATGCCCAAGTATCAAAAATATTTTTAACATTACGGGACCGTTTTTTCTCAGTTCAATTGTGAAGCAACGGCTGGAGCAAATTTAAAACGATTTGGTATACAAAGTTAAATGGTGTTGCTGATCACAAATATGCGATAAAAAAGGGGGGTTTTCATAGAAAATTTTAAAGTTGATGCCGATTTTTATATGAAGACGACCCCTTAACAACAATTTACCAATAGAAATTTATAGAACACATTATTCCTGAAAAAATAACATATTACACGTGTCTCTAGTGTTAATAGTCTTCGAATACGAGCGAGTGTTTCGTTTTTTTTTTCTATGACTGTACCAATGTGGTAATCAATGAAATGAATCCATTAAAATTTATATTTATAGTTGAATCGTAGTTGCGTATGATTCTATACATTGTTTTTGCGCCGACTTCAAAACTTATGTTTAAAAGTAGTTTCGATGGTGTTCAAAGAAAAAAAATATTTTTTACTTTTTAGAGCAATTTCCAACTGAAGTCGGTTCGATTTTTTTTCCCAGAAATATTTTATTTCATTCTTTTTAGTGTAAATGCACTTAAAATAATCAAAAAGTAAAATAATCAAAAGTAAATGAAAATAATCAAAAGATTTAAAATAGTTAAAAAACCATGCAGCTGTTCAAAAAACTTGTACCCCCTGGACTCGATCTCATTCCATCAGGAACTTCAACCTGACGTGTTTAACCACTTGACCATCGGGTCGCTGATTGAAGTAAGGATTTACGATAACACATATTGTTTTAAATAACATGAAATTTTAGTTTTTCGATCATAACTTTTTTTCTAGTGAACAAATATCGTCATATGAATACATGGTACAGTCATAGAAAAAAAAAAAAACGAAACACTCGCTCGCATTCGAAGACTATTAACATTTAGAGACACGAGTAATATGTTATTTTTTCAGGAATAATGTGCTCTAATAATTTCTATTGGTAAATTGTTGTTAAGGGGTCGTCGTCATATAAAAATCGGCATCAACTTTAAAATTTTCTATAAAAACCCCCCTTTTTTATCGCATATTTGTGATCAACAACATCATTTAACTTTGTATACTAAATCGTTTTAAATTTGCTCCAGCCGTTGCTTCACAATTCAACTGAGAAAAAACCGTCCCGTAATGTTAAAAATATGTTTGATACTTGGGCATATAATACCTAAACCACGATAGGTATGGCAAAATTTGTTTTTTTATATGAAAGTATGAACCAACCCAACAATAAAAACGTCATTACTTCCTCTCAGATAAAATTTTGAATTTTTTATGAATTTTGAAATTAATATTTTAAAAAATGATGATCTGGAACCATATAATATTTTGATGGAGAAACAATCTAGAAGGGGTTTCAAAGGAGAATCCAAAATGGGAGCTCAAAATATCCAGTAGTTTTTGAGATATGCTAAAAGAACCATTTTTAGGGATCATATACAACTGTGCAAACTGAAACAATAGCAGAGAATTTCTATGCAAAGAAAGAGGAATATGCTTATACACCAGTTGCAGAACATGCTCAGCGTTTTTATATAGTATTTAGTTTTCAACAGTTATAATATGTTGAAAGCAAAACGCTAATAAAACTGCTGAGAAAATTTTAAAACTGGTAGACAATCCAATTTTTTGTCCATTAGTCAGAAGTCTGCATTCATGCAACATGTAGCAATTGAGAAAACTTTTTATGTGGACACTTGATTTTCATGGAAAACTGTGGTGTCTCGGAAGGTTACTTGGAATAATTTGTGACGATTAGACTTTTTTTAAATGCTGAGCCACGGTTTTAACATTTTTACCAATCCTAATACAGTAGTTTATATAAATACAAGAGGTTACTTTTAAGTTGTAACCTCTCCATAAGGTGTGTGCTGCTACGGTTAGTGCTAGCTAAAAGTATGCATCCATCTTTGTTTAATCAAAAAGATAGAATATTGCCTTTTTCCCTTGAACTCTATACAGTAGGGTTTTCTCTTCCAAATTTCAAAAAAATATTATAACTTTACCAAAAGCCGAGAATTTTTAATTTATTACGAAAAGCAAACATATTATTGCGAGTAGCTTTAGGTAATTTAATCGAAAAAATATGATTTGTCTACTATTTGTAAATTTCGACCTTGAAAGTAGCTTTTTAAATGTGGTGGTGGTCCCTAAATCTTTGCTCCGTCATAACTTTTGTTCTACTGGTCCTAAAGTGATGCCGCTTGGTACCCAGCATACTTTTGGCCCTCCGCACCTAATTATGTAACCAAATGTAGGGGTTCCCATTTGAAATATCAGACTTTGAGTTTGATTTCACTTTGTATATAGCCCCTTATCAAAATTTTACTCACATAGTTTTAAAGAAGACTTTAATCCATGTCAGAAGACACCTTTCTTTTGTTCTTGGCAAGTATAGCAGCCGAATAATTCAGAGTGTTTCGTTTTTTTTTTCTATGACTGTACCATACCGATTTAAAAAAAATCGTCCAAATCGGTTCATTAGATCAGATGTTATGTGCGAACAAACAAAAAAAAAAAAAAAACATACGCTTTGAATTGAGAACCTCCTTTTTTGAAGTCGGTTAAAAATTGAAAGTAAAAGTAAGTAATTCGAATTGTGAGGGAAGGGGTTAGAGTAAGACTTGGAAAATTGGTGCAAGTTTTTGCATTTCATGGAAAATAATTTTTTCAACTAAAGTGGACTCTTTAGCTTTTTTCAAACAACAGAAATCAAAATCTTATTTCTTAAAAATGTGTGTCACTTTAATGGTCGTTCATACCTCCCCCCCCCTCGCAGTGCAAAAAAAAATTACACAGCAGATTTTGCCTAATAACTCAACACTCATGGTGTTTGATACATTTTATTTGTTTGTAATGATGTTTTTTGGTCACAACCAATATGAAAATCACAAAAAATAGTTACTTTAATTTTTAACATATATTTATCATCTTCAGAATTTTTGAATTTTAATTTTACCTTGAATTTGAAGTAAATGCAAGATATAAAATACATAATTTTATAAAGGTACAAAAGTTAACATAATATAATTGATTGTGTATATAATTTTTGAAAAAATAATATAAGTGCCGAAAATCAAAAACAATTTATTGCCACAATCGATTCAAAGCCCCCCAAAACGGCGCAAACGTCCATAAGAAAATTCTACAGCATCGAAGGACCCCATTGTCAGTTTTAACAAAGATCCGACCAAAACTGTCATTTTGTACCATAAAAAAATATGGAGTAGATCCCCATGGGGGGATGTACCTGCATAAGGACATTACAATCATTAAAATCATTCAAAAAAAAAAAAAAAAAAAAAACCATGCAGCTGTTCGAAAAAATCCTTGCAGACCTGGACTCGATCTCATTCCATCGGGAACTTCAACCTGACGCGTATAACCACTTGACCAACGGGTCGCTCATTGAAGTAAGGATTTACGATAGCACATATTGTTTTAAATGACATGAAATGTTAGTTTTTCGATCATAACTTTTTTTCTAGTGAACAAATATCGTCATATGAGTACATGGTACCTAAGTTACACCATCTCCTATCGATTTAAAAAAAAATCGTCCAAATCGGTTCAGTAGATCACATGTTATGTGCGAACAAAAAAAAAAAAAAAAAAAGTATACGCTTTGAATTGAGAACCTCCTACTTTTTCGAAGTCGGTTAAAAACAAAATAGAACTGACTTCAAAAGTGTGGCTGAATATTGCTCTAAAAAGTTTAAAAAAAATCATTAAACACCTTCCATACTCCTTTTACTGTCTGATTTTCTTCGGTAAAACCTTCCGTGTATTTACGCATGCGTCAGGTTTTCTAAGGTATTACCAAAATAGGGGGGATAAATAAGATAAAAGTAAGGGGAAGAACAATAAGAAGCATTTTGAGCTCTATGAAACAACGTAGAACGATGCTTATTTCAAACACATATTTTTAGTTGAATGCGTCAAAAGTATAGCAAATGCAAGTTTTAAATTGAAAGCTTGAAAAATGCAAAGTTCCCATTCACAACCCAGCACTGCTTTTTTAAGCGGGATGGTTCCCGAGTGCTAGGCGCTGTTTTCAAGGATGGACAGTAAATATAAGTTTTGAAGTCGGCGCGAAAACAATGGGTAAAATCACGCGTAACAATTCTTCGTTTACATTTTTGAAAGAAAAAAACACTCAAACTTTAGAACGAAACATTGACACCGTTTTTATTTTACCGTTAAATCTTGATATTTGTAATTGAGTTATGTATAGATGATTGATGTATTTTGATTTTGAATGGTTTTACTTTTTAATGTTTTTGCGCCGACTTCAAACTTACTATTAAAAGGAGTATCAGTGGTAAAAGAATATGAGAAATAAATCTTTAAAAAAAATGCTTAGCATTAGATTGCTTCCAAATTTTGCCAGAATAAGCTTAATCAAAAAGTTCAAATAAAGCTTAAGTAAAAGAAAAATAATTGAACGAAAGGATAATAAGGTCCTCTGAGAGTTACGGTCAAAACATCAATGGCTACCATTAATAAGCAAACTGATCACTACGAAATTATTTTAACATTGTGATTGCATCTCATATACAAAAGGTAATATTGTAATGACTGATACAGGCTTCATTTCAGTGATTTTTCTGTAAGAAATTCAAGTAAGTTTAGTTTATTAGTTCAATTATTTCGCAATGCAGACGTTCGTTTCAACATTCCTTTTTTGAACTGACAGCGATGGTGGAGTGCAGGTGTAATGCTGAAAGTTTCATCGCAAATACGTATACCGCATCCTATTTCCTAGGTTGCCCCATGCGGTAAATGGGGAAATGTGAGATAGCATTAGGGGAATCTCAAATTAAACCAATTGTGAGAAGGTCTTTGTAATAACATAGCATTGAAGGTAGTTTGTAAGAAATTATTTGGGTTTCGTTTGGTGGTGCAATCAGAGTGAGAACAACTTTTCCAGCAGAGCACAACATACACTGTTAAAATGGACGTTGTTTTTACAGTAAAATACAGCTAACTTTATAGTAATAAACTAAAAATTTCTAATTTTACACTAATAAACTATAAAATTGCTAACTTTACATTAATAAACTGTAAATTGCTAATTTTACAATACTAAACTGTAAAAGTTTATTAGCGTACATTTTACAGTTTTAAACTGGAACCTCTTGCTGCCAGTATTGCACTGTTGTTTTTACAGCATAATACAACTAAATTTTACGGCAATAAGCTTTAAAATTTCTAGCTTTACAGTAATAAACTGTAAAATTGCTAGCTTTAAAGTTTATTACTGTGCAGTTCACAGTTTTAAATTGGAACCTCGGCTGCCAGTATTGTACCGTAAAACAACAGTTCATTTTTTGTAGTGTAATGCCTCTTACAGTTTCTTTTCAATTCAAATATACTGAAAAATATAAAGCGGTACTGCACTGTAAGCCCATATGGTTACAAGTAACCGCAAACGGCTGTAGTTGTGCTATCAACGAGAAGAAAGATCTACCTAAAAATGGAACAAAAGTATTTCGTCACCGTTTGCATTTTTAAAATTCGGTCTTAATTAAGCATTGAGAAACAACTGCTTCGTTTTTTAAATTCAGAAGAAAAATCAAATGAATAAATTTTTCTTATCAAGTTACCTCTTTAAAAGAAATTTTCAGATTTAATTTAGTTTTTTTTTTACCGCTGAAGAGAGTTCCTTTACGAAAAAGAAAATTTTCATAAACAGTAATATTTACATTTAAAGAATACAAATTTCTCGCTAAAATTTTCAAAAAACTTACCCCCGTATTATTTAAGTAACAAAATTCGAAGATTGTAAACTAAACGAATAAAACATTTTTGCTTCTAGAATTTTAAATTAGCTTCATTACAAAACGGAAATAAAAAGAATGAAAAGATAAAATCCACTGAAAAAAGCATTATGTATATTAAATGGGTCCAGTATATTCTTAATTTTAAATTTTGTAAGGCTCTATCAAATTCTTATCCAAACGACTGTTTAAATTTAAACAAATCGGCACCGCAGACGATTCATTGCACTGGATATTTTTGAAGAATAATATATTTTTCAGTTAAATAAAATTGGCAACAGCTTAATGGAGCAGATTTTTCCTGCGCTGTTTTTCTTTTTCTCACATTCTCAGACTTTTTTTTTTTTCTCAAGCATAGCAAAGCTCGAAGTTTGCTCTCACAATTTCTTAAATTGCTTCTCTTTTAGAGATAATGCGCCGCTGTATATATCTAGACATATTCGAGGCTCTGCTAATTTGATTACTCTAACTGGCAACGAGCGAAGCTATCTCGACAGGGGAATTCGAGGCGGAAAAGATTATGATTGTGCGCTTCATCGAAATATCGCTGCATGCGATTTATAAGTGTAGACATTTTTATTCGATTGATACATATTTAAAAGAAATTAAATCGCTTGAGGAATAAATTCTCACTTCTGAATAAGCAAAGAAAGAGGAAAATAGAAGCTCTGAGTATGCGAGTGTTGATTTTTTTCTCTCCATGCAAAGCAAAGAGGTTTATTACATACGAAATGATGTTGTAAAATAAAATGCGTCGTTATTATAAAATGAATCTTATTTTTTGTTAAATTATTATTTTTGAATATGTTAATTTTTAAATAGAAAAATATCGGTTTATATTTTTAAATTTATATAAAATAAAAGGAAATTTTTGATGATGGAATTTTGTCTTTATTACACATTAGATAAAATAAACATGCACCAAAATGCTTAAATTTTTATTTTAAATATTAATGCAAAAAAAAAAAAAAATATCTAAAGAAATAAAAATGCATTTCGGAAAGTCTTGAAATACATAAAAATATCTGCTGGTGAAACTTAACCTCATATTTGATGGCATGTTAACATTATTTAATGAATATATAATTTTTTCCCCTTAAAAATTAAACTTTCAGTTTTTATCTTCAAACTAAGCTGACAGAAAATCTATATTATTGTAATGAGCAAAAAGTTCAGATGTGAAAATCTGGAAATAATGCAAAGAAGAATACGGTAAAAAAAATTCTGAAACTTCACAGATTATTCCTGCGTAACGTTTCGGGATTTTACGGGCTCCCACCAGGCCCGTCAATTGGGCAATCAAGTAGGAAGGTGTCAACTGTCCCTCAAGCCTTAAGAAATCAATTTATTTATATACACATAGGCTTGGTTTTCGCTGCTTTTAGGTGGAATTTACATTGAGTTCATACCCTTTGTTCTCTCCCCCCCCCCTTCCCATTGAAAAAATTCGAAATGATAGGCCCGGTTTCCACCCAGTTCTTGTGAAAATCAAGTACTTTTGAGAAAAATATTCTGAGTTGCAGAATGGTGCATGCATGCAAGGACGGATACAGAAATTTTGTAAGGGAGGGACGATGAATGTTTATTACTTCCTTGTTGCTATGAATATGGTTTGCAAATATTGATCACAAAGGTTTTGGACTTCGATTCTAAAACATTTCCGGAGAGAATCAAAAACATCCCTTCAAGCCTTCACCCAACGTCATTAAAAATT
>JAXGGA010014101.1:0-33101 GCA_038373865.1 Uloborus plumipes | reverse complement strand
TTTTAAAACATTTCACTATCTCCACTAAAATTAGTTTTTAGGAAGGAGAGTTAACCAGCCGCTGTTCATATCATCACCTACTCACTATCTCCACAAAAATTAGTTTTTAGGAATGAGAGATAACCAGCCGCTGTTCATATCATCACCTACTACAGGGGCATTTCACGGTATTTGTGACATAGGGGTGTCCGTAATAAAACTTTTTAAAAGTTAAAATTTTTTATATATATTGAAAAAGTCCATTCTAAAGTATATGAATATCATATTGTTTCTATAGTTCACTTTATATTATGTTTGTAATTGCACTCAGAACATTGGAAATGCAATTTTCACTGTTGCGGACTCTACATTGAATTTTTCTATAAATCTGGCTTAAACCGAATTTTAAGCCAAAACTGGTACTTGAGACAAATAAAGTAAAGGCTCACCTCTAATATAGCTAACAATTTTAATCAAAAACTGCGTTCTATAAAAAATTATGGATTATGAAAATGATTACTGTAGAGTCCGTAACAATAATTGGAATAAAAGTTTAGTTTTTAAAGAAAAATTCAATGTAGAGTCCGTAACAGTGAAAATTGCATTTCCAATGTTCTGAGTGCAATTACAAACATAATATAAAGTGAACTATGGAAACAATATTATATTCATATACTTTAGAATGTAATTTTTCAATATATATAAAAATTTTAAACTTTTAAAAAGTTTTGTTACGGATACCCCTGTGTCACAAATACCGTGAAATGCCCCTAAAGCGTTTTACCTATGTAAGTAGAGAATACTATGTTTGTTTTTAGTAATTTACAAATGGGTTTTTTAATAACAATTGGAAAGTTAACGATCTGACTGAATAGTTAAATTGCTATTGAACAAAATATTCCCTGAAAATACCAAAGTTTTAACCGAAAATACGCCAAAATTTATTGCAAACAAAATGACATTTACAAAACACTCATCACTTAGTATATTACTGTATATTATTAAAAATTTAATCACTATGGTATAATCCTATAGTTCAATGAATTTATTTACTTATTTATCTATAGTTCAATTTATTTATTTATTCATTTAAAATTTTCTTAATTTGAATACTTTTTGTACTTTTTTTTAAATATATAATTCTAACTATAATTCTCAAGGAATGTTACCGAACTAACTTATACTCCACTTAAGCGCAATATTGTCAAACTATCACAGCAAGACCTTGAAACATAAAAGTTATGTTTTAAAAAATCTAAGAGCAACACGTACCTGATGTGTTACGTACACATTAGACCTAGAGCTTTCTCCTGCAGCTTCACAGACCTTTCCAGAAGCTAGAAATAAATCATTCTCGTATCACTTTTCCACAGAGACTTGTTTTTACCAAACATAGATAGGAAATGGGTGATGCCTTTAGGCGTTCTTTTAATGTCTGTCATCAAAGAAGTTTTGATGATATATCCCCTGGGGTTCCAAGAGCAATGTTCATCAATTATTTTAGCCTTGCAGCTTGTTTTAAGTCTACGTATGGTATGATCCCACGGGTCAAACTTTTTGAGTGAGGTTAAGGCATTGTGTGTGTTTCGATATGTCATAGGAGGTTGCCTTTTTCTTTCCATGCGTTTTGATAGAAATATTGTTTTTCTGCGAATAGGAAGTAATTCTCTAGCAATTGAAGTTAAACGTACATAAGTGTGTGTTTATGTATTTGTTAAAAGCCTTTTTTTCATTACTTTCTACTAATTAAACAGTCATGCTCTGAACTGCTAAAAAATTGTCTCTCTATTGGTGGAATAAAGCCTCATACCAAAGGACAATAAAATGTAATAAAAAGAATAACTTTACGTTTTGGTCGCCACATTTTTAAAACATCGGTGCCTTGGAAAAAAAATCTCCCCCCCCCCCTTTTTTTTCCAACTGAATTATTTTTACAGCAACATTTTCCTTGGTATGTTTTATTTAAAAATGAATATTCAAATGAAAAGAAGTAATATTTACTATTCCACATACTTCAGTAAATGCAATCAACTCTACATAACTTTAGAAAATGTTTTTTTAATGATTTTAATTTCTGGTTCATACATCAGTTTCATGTTGTCTTATACAGGTGACTGGCGTACACCTGTATAAGACAACATTTCAATCTAATAGATTTTTTGAACACGCTACTGTTTTTTCTACAGTAAGAAATATGTTAGATATTTTGATGCATTTCTCAGCATGTTGAGTAGAGTACAGCTCAAATGAAATCTCGCAGTTTAAAATTACGCTTGCTCTGGAAATATAGCATATTAAAATCTCGAAAGAACTATCTTCCCTTGACTTTGAATGATACTACAGCTTTCAGAGCAGATGCAAGTTCTTGTTTGTTTCCTTATCCTTTCGTTAATTATTTGCTTTTTCACTCATATTCTTTCAAAATAGAAGCACACTCAGTTTAAAAAATATATATGTGCATAAAAACTGCATAATGATACTACAAGTAAAAAAATAAGAGAATAAAATACTTCGAATATTCCTTAATGGATTCAAGAAGTCTGCTTCCTGGAAATGTGACTATTAAAACTCAAAAATTACATCATGCTCTTTTGAAGTGTAGATATATTTTTGGAATATGTTCAAAACTCTTTACCAATATTTTAAAGTCAAGGAATAAAGCATTTTTAAATAGGTAATGGATGTCATCATTTTTTCAGCAGAAATAAAAACACCATTGATAAATTTTACTTTAAAAGCCAAAAAAAAAAAAAACGCAGTGAATGGAAATCATTCTAAAAACTCTTACTTATAAAATCATGATAAATTTAAAACGTTATTTTATATTATGTGCGTGTCGATAAAACTTTGGTGACAAACTTACAATGCGAAAAAAAAAAAAAAAAAAACATAAATTATGCACAAATAAGCAATAATTTCAAGAAAATGTTTTAGGATGTCAAAAGCATGTTTTTCAATGCAAAGTAATAATTATGTCAAATTTAATAAATTTTACTTCTCAGTATCATCATATAAGGGATTCCAAAACTCTTTATTTTGAAAAGCATGGGTATAAGAGAAAAAAAAATAAGAAATTAACGTAGGAAACATTCCAGAAACTGCATTCAAAAAAGGGTTCTTTAACACCCCCAAAGCACGTATCTGCAATTTATTACAAATTTACTCCTTTAGTTTGCTTTTTTTCTCAATGTTCCTTCATAGCATGAAAAGGTTTATTAATTTCATAGATGAAGAACCATTATTTTAAAAGCAAAAGCAAGTAATACAACATTTTAAAGCACAAATGAACACAATGCTCATAAACGTTAAAAAGCACAATGCTCGCATTTTGTGCATTACCAAAAGCGCTCCTTTGCACTTTTTAACATTGCATAGGTTGCTTTTATTTTAAAGCAATTCATTTAATTCGTATTTATTTCTCACCATTATTTTATTTTAAATTTTTACATTAATAATCGAAAATATGTTAACCAACCAAAAGCATAAACTACAGAATCAATTTACTCAACAGACCCTCCATCAGTGCCCAAAGTAATTATCTGGCCCCTTGAAGCGTTTTCACGTGTATGGACATAAGTTGTTGGAAGCTTGAATGCACAGGGCGGGATTATATTCCGAGGCTGCGTTATTGCGAACGACATCTCATAACCATGGGAAATGTCGCGGCCCGCATATGATATTATTAGATCGCTCCAGTGACACAGGGTTAATGATGGTAGTTACGACAATATCAAGGAATAACGTCGTGTATCGGGTTCTATATTGAAACCTAACGACCCTAAATCATTACTCGGGGCCGTAAAATACAAATCTCTGCACCCATCTCGTAATTTCATCGGGTACCTGGCGCTTCGTTTCGTGAGCAGGCTGGGTTTCGAGTTAATACTTTTCGGCATCGTAGTTTGCCGGTTGATTTAATTAAAATTGTGATAATTTTGCACTCAAAATTTTTTTCACTTATTTTTTAATAATTTCTAATAAAGGTAGATGAATCATGAAATATGGAGAGATTTTTTTAAGCAGGAAAAATTATACCTTTCAAAATTTTTTCTTGAAAGTAATATTTGCACAAGTAGACTGCTTTCTGGACAGTTTAAAATTCTTTGCAAATATTTAATCATTTAACATTTCATAATAAATTATTAGATGTAGGTATTTATTTCATGTGAATATTATATATCTTAATATATAAAAATTACGTGTCCCTGTGTTTGTGGCCAATGGACTCCTCAGCTACTGAACCGATTTTAACCAAATTTTGCACGCAGTTTCAGTTTGGTCCAACTTAAATGATAGGATAGTTTTTATCTCAATTTAGGACCGCAATATATTTTTATTGCAAATTATCTATTTAGCTACCAGCTTTTCTGTATTCTTGACTAAGCCTTTTTACTAAGCCTTTTTTGACACCTCCATGGCTGAGCGACATAAAGCACACGTTCTGGCAGCTTCCGGAGCGCAGTAAACAGGTTGTAAGTTAGCGGTGCGTTGAGTGTTATTTGACTTTTTTGTGAAGTAAATTATAAACAAACGCGTTACTTCCCTTGAAATTTATATGTGATAAGCTGTCAGAAACGATTGTCACTTAAGAGTTTTTACGCCTCTGAGGCTGAGAGGTGGAAAGCGCTTGGTGGGATAGCTCCTGGACTGCATTTAAGTGGCTGTTCTTCTTACTACTATTATATATACAAAAGTTTGTTTGGATGGATTTATGGATGGAGCAGTCAGTTGATAAGCAGTCCGAAAAAATTATCTTTTTAACTAAGCTTTTTTTGAGCCTCTGTCGCCGGGCGACATAAAGCACATGTTCTGACAGCTTCTGGAGCGCAGTAAAATAGGTTGTAAATACAGAAACAATAATGGATGATTAATGTAGGTACTTATTATTTTTTTTTTTTTTGCATTTTCTTATTAAAAAAAAAACTTAATAAATTCAGAAATTTGCTTATTTATTGCCTTTAAGGCGGAACAGAGTTCGCCGGGTCAGCTAGTATACATATATATTTTTTTATAAAACAATAGCAAATGTAACAAAAATAATAATAATATGAAAGAGTTCTCAATATTAAATTAATATTAAATAATTAATATCAAATCATGAATTTTGATCGGATTAAATTTCAAACAATATCATATTTTGTCGCCAAAGCTAATTATCTAAATAAATCAAGACATATTTTTAAAGCGATGTTTGTTTATAGTTTGCATCAAAAAATAAAATAAAATATTTGAGCTGTTCAAATGAAAAGGTACCAAACGATAATGTGGGTCTAAATAAAGAATTTGTTAAAAGTATTCGCCATAGCAACCCCCCCCCCCTCGTCAAGATTCCCTTTTCCTGCCATTTAGGTAAAATAAATTACATAGAACCATCTGTTGACAATAACTCGATGTGTTAAAAAGTGCAGATACGACTCTTGTGCTTTGTATGGCATTGTACATTTTACTGCCACCACATTAGAAGTAGTTAGTTCTAAAATATTTCAATTTATAAAGCAGCTTTTCATTGTACAAGAAAAGTTTACATTTGACATCATGCAAGTTTAGAGACGATTTAAATGAATCGTTACATAAAGGAACCAGATTATATGATAGATACTTTTTGTGGGGGGGAGTTGGTGATCACTATCAAATGAGTGCATGTATTTTAATGAATTCTTTCGTGCAAGTTTCAACGATTTATTTATTCACGTAAAAGTTCGAAATTCAGCAGTGTCTATATATTAGCGTTTTTTTTTGGGGGGGGGGGGGGAAGGGGGGGGGGCTCAAACTGCAAAGTTGAAATTTTTAGAGGGAGAGGATTATTTTACAGGATTTTTGTCTTACTCTAAGAGGATACTTTTAATACGTTTGAAAGCGTGTGCCATAGCCCTTGTTGGGAAATGGAGCCCTGGTAAATTTGTAATGATAAGATTACTATTGAAAGTTAATCCGCGATCTTCTGTTGCCCACCCCTTTCTCCCACCATGAAAGTGGATGAGAATTGAACTACAAAAAACAAATATTTTGCGCTCCGCGTTTTTCAAGGGAATGACTGAAGCGCAAGGACAAACCTTTCTTTACTCACTGTAGCAAAACAGATTTTAAGCTCTAAGAAAAGTATTAATAAATACGTAATTCTTGGCAATTTTTTCATAAATAGTTTCTCTGCATATTTGAACTCTATTTGAGTGCCATAAGAACGAGTATAGGGTTAATTATGATGTAATAAATTGAAATTAATTAATAAGTTCATGATCATACCAATAATTTACTTAAAATATTAATTTGTTTAAGAAGGTATACATAAATATAAGTCAAACAAGGCAAGCAAAGACATTATAGACTAACCCTTTATATAACTAACATAATAACCTAGCACATAATTTAATTAAGATAAGATAGTAAACAATGAGGTTTATAATTTAAAAAAAAAATTTAAAATCATTAATGCAAATATTGTTGTGGTGAAGTAATAGCATTATTTTATCAGAAATAATAGTTAAGTCAATAGAGCAGTGCTTAATATCATTACTCAAAGTTAATTAAAATTACGTGAGTATATCACGCTCACTGTTTTAAATTAAAATCAATTATATATAGAATAGTAAAGACAATAGTATTCATACAAGTAAGAATAGTATTAATAATTTTAAATAATTTCTTGGGAGTTTTCCTGAGGAGACTTGAGCTGTATTGAACGTTTCGAAGTTTTAATGTTTTTTTTTTTTTTTTTTTTGATAGTTTTCCACTAAATTAGAATTAAAATGCACACCTTAATCCATAATGACAAACAAGCACATAATACAAAGCAGTAAGCTAACAAAATTACGTCAAGTGACTTATCTGTCTCAAGGATGATAACTTGTTGCCTTTTCCTCAAGTTTATAACCACAATTATGAGTTATACATTGCATGCGGACTCTTCTTGGCGTGATAAATTTATTTTATATACTGATTAGAAGGTAATCTGAGCTACAATGAAAGGACATCTGGCTCTAGATTGTTTATTCACTCTTCTAAACTGTTAAGTTCATACAAAGACTGCATTTTTTAATATATTTTGCAGAAAGCATCAAATAACTTGTTAGACTATCAAAAAACTGCAATTCCGTCCCATTGACTCTTGTTGGGCTGGACTATCCAAGACATAACAGATCATAGAGAAATATATCTTCACACAGATTTGAAAAAAATATTTTATCCCAAGTCCAAAACACACTCCTGCACCTGTTGCTTTCCGACTCTACAGTTTTAAATACGCCGAGGAGCAAGTGGGACAGTTGGTGCCTGTCTAGTTCACAGCCTGTATGCAATTGCTAGTTCTTTATATCCGTTTTATTTAAACCATATTTTATCAAAAAGAATAATTTCCCATTTTTCATGCACTAAATAATTGTCTGAAAATAATAAATAATGATGAGTTCAAAATGAGTTATTTCTAAGCCTGATTAAAATTCATCCCGTCATTTAGGGACAATTTAAGCCTGGTTAAAATTCATCCCATCATTTAGGGACAATTTAAGCCATGCTAGAGATAAGACTCAAATATATATATATGTATATATATATATATATATATATATATATATATATATATATATATATATATATATATATATATATATATATATATATATATATATATATATATATATTTAAAAATAGAAGTATAAAATCTTGTGAAAAATCTTTTAAAAACTGAAGTAAAGATAAAATTCCCAAAAGACCCTGGGGCCTTCATCAGGGAGACCCCCCTAGGGTAGGGAAAAGTGGAGTGAGATGTTTCTAGCAAGTTGCAGGCAAATCGCCTAAAAAGTTGCAACTTTTAGCCCCCGACATCTCACAAACAAGCAGTAGGTCACTGGAAGTCCAATTCATTTATGCATATACACGAGAGAATACAATTCAAAAGACACTATATATAATCAATAAAATTCAAATAGAACAGATGACATGAAATTACAATAAATACAAAAAAAAGAACTTTCAATCAACAATGTAAGAACTACCAACCTGAGGCGTTTTCAATGCGCTACTGATAAGACTGTTGGTCAAATTCGCGGGGTAGCAGTTTTCAGTTAAAGTTACAATTAATTGTCTTATTGCTGAGTCTAGATTTGAATTATTGTTGCAGATTTTTTTGTATCGGGAAATTTGGGAGATGATAATGTTCTTGAAAACCTTTTTACTTAGACAACTGTGAAAATGGATAAGTGAGTGCACTTTAAAGTTGAAATCTTTACGTTTATCATATAGTGTAAAGATTTCAACTTTAAAGTGCACTCACTTATCCATTTTCACAGTTGTCTAAGTAAAAAGGTTTTCAAGAACATTATCATCTCCCAAATTTCCCGATACAAAAAAATCTGCAACAATAATTCAAATCTAGACTCAGCAATAAGACAATTAATTGTAACTTTAACTGAAAACTGCTACCCCGCGAATTTGACCAACAGTCTTATCAGTAGCGCATTGAGAACGCCTCAGGTTGGTAGTTCTTACATTGTTGATTGAAAGTTCTTTTTTTTTGTATTTATTGTAATTTCATGTCATCTGTTCTATTTGAATTTTATTGATTATATATAGTGTCTTTTGAATTGTATTCTCTCGTGTATATGCATAAATGAATTGGACTTCCAGTGACCTACTGCTTGTTTGTGAGATGTCGGGGGCTAAAAGTTGCAACTTTTTAGGCGATTTGCCTGCAACTTGCTAGAAACATCTCACTCCACTTTTCCCTACCCTAGGGGAGTCCCCCTGATGAAGGCCCCAGGGTCTTTTGGGAATTTTATCTTTACTTCAGTTTTTAACAGATTTTTCACAAGATTTTATACTTCTATTTTTAAATATGTCTGCTACCAGTTTCAAAGAGCTGCCATAGGCGCCTTTTGACCTGTGTGGTGAAGTTTATTTTTCTGTTCCATTTGATTCTTCAACTACTTTGTTTATGTTAATATATATATATATATATATATATATATTTTTTTTTTTTTTTTAACAAAAGAAGAATAGTTGAAATGCAAAGGTACAAAACTTCTTGTTTAAAACTTATCATTACAATTCATTACATTAATTTTAATTTTTTGTTTAAAATTATTTAAAACTGATATCGCAATGTTAAATATTGAACATTTTTTTCCTAAAATACTGAGTAAACCTCGGGGGAGTATGTAGCACTGAACCTTCTGTTGTTTTTATTTTCGATCTTTAAGTAAAAAAACTTGAAGTGACGCAAAGTTACTTTGTATCATTGCATTGAATGGGAGGATGCTGTGTTCTGATCGGCAAGGCATCGGACTAGTAACCGGAAGGTACCGGACTCTCTCCCAGCCGGTCAAAGGTCTTACTTGTTCACTAATGGTGAATTGGACGTATTTAATATGTTTGCTGTCACAAAAGCATCCAAGTTCAAATTCCAAATCCAAACTGCTGGGGTGCTGAACCAGGCATTACATGATTCCTGACCTGGATCAAAAGCAGAACGGTCTTCAGAGGCCCAAGCAACTGGTTAAAATACGTGTTGTTGTAGGTACGAGAGACTGTGTACATTAAGTTAGAACGTAACATACATATCATAACAAAATAATTTTTAAAAAACTTAAAAGATATCAAGGTCGTGTAAATTTATCATTGTTGAACAGTTATCTTTACATTTCAGCCTTCTCTTCAAAAACCAAGTTCTTCGTCTTATGTCAAATTCTCTTTGCTACAGTCCTGACTTTGAATATTAGCGCTGTTAATACTTAAAATCTATTAATCATTGTTCACAGCACTTCCCAGACGATAATAAAATTGAAAGCAGCTGGCAGAACATGGTACTTGACACAGATAAAAATAAAAGCATATCATCATCATAAATAACTTAAATGGATCAAGTACATCATGAAAAGACTTATAAGCGTATGTATGGGCCTGAAATATAGTTCATCAGAGCTGATGGTTTTTTCATTTTTTTCCTGCTGAGAGCGATCACTCGGCAACACACCATCTGCCCTCACGGATCCGTCAATAACCCATTTGACTAGTCGCCAAGATGTTCGGTACAACTTGGAAGAAAGATCAGCGGGTATCTTCTCTATTCATCCATCGGGAGTTCCCATAGAAAATCCGATCGCCGATCAATCTTTAGAAAGGGAAGGAGAAAAAGAGGCTCTGGGGGGGAGGGGGCACCCCCCCCCCCCGAATCGATGGCTAGCTAACCTGTTCCTTTTCCCTGGCTCCGCCTCAAAAGTAAATCTCTGAGAGCAGAAATGTGATTCCCTTTTCCTGCTTTGGGTTCGCAATTCATTAGCCAGAGTGTCTTCCGCACCTTTCCTTCCTTGGAATTGTTGGGAATATATTTCGCAAATTTGTACCGACGAATGTTGCTTATTGGATTTATATCAGTTTGAGTTTTTAGCCAGAGTACACATTTTATGAGACATTTATACGAATTAATATCCTTATTATAGATCATATCAATTATTGAATGAGTCTGCGTTTAATTTCCTAATTAGATTCTGTATTTTATGCAATAGTTTCAAAAAAGTGCTCAATTCTATATGATTCCCTTTTCCTGCTTTGGGTTCGAAATTCATTAGACAGAGTGTCTTCTGCACTTTTCCTTCCTTCAGATTGTAGGAAATATGTTCCATAAATTTGTACCATCTCGCAAAGATAGTTACTCATTGGCTTAATCTGAGTTTGTTTTTTTTTTTATTTAGAGGGCAAATTTTAAGAGAAAGGCAAGCAATATTTTAAATTTTACTGTGAAATTTGATTATTTTTCTCTTTTTAGTTTAAATGCTAAAAAGTACTTAAACTTAGTGCTTGTTGTATTTTTGCAGGAAATGTCTTTTTTTTTTTGCCAAAAATGCATTTTTAAATGATTATTTGAATTAATTTTAAGTATAATACACGCAACAGCGTCAAATTGCTCACATTTTCAAAATAATGCAGAACATTGCTTCGGTTTACAACGAATCACGTTTTAATTGCTAAAAAATGTGAGCTTATGAACGGAAAAACAAAATATCGTGGGGTTACAAGTGAAACACACTAAGTCAAAATTATTAATTTTCAGATTTTTAGTTTATCTTACACACAAAAATGAGCTGTTTCTACTGGTGAAACACACTAAGTCATATAAATAATGATAATTATTAATGCCCTACCATTATCATGCTGGGAATAATAATATAAAATAAGCATGCCAGAGTCAAGAATGGTTCGTAATAACCAAGAAATACCATTACTATAATTTAATTTGATTTAATTATGTCAATTCCAAAGAAATTAAAATAAAAATTTTTTGATCAGCGTTTTCTCAAAATCATGTTTTTTGACTTAGTGTGTTTCATTTGTAACCCCACAATATGTCATCGGATGTTTTTACAAAGGTTCTTCTTTTTTCTAAATACGTGTGTGAATTTATTTAATTCTTTATTTGGTGTTTTTGTAAACGTTTTATTCTTTAAAACAATTTATTTACTAATTCCTCATTTTATGAGCATCAAGAAAGTCATGATTGCTGCATTGTTTTTGAAATGCACAGGTAAACATTTTTAAAATAAGCGTTGTAAATTTATTATGATAGCAAACTCGCTGACTAATTTTTATTGTCATGAATAGAAAAAAAAACAAGTTAAAATTTAGTTTATTATTTCAAGCATTTTTAATTCTATAATTTTTACACCATTTATCATATTTAAAAAAAAAAAACTTATTATGGATCTTTTGCTTTTAATATTGATTACTTTAATACAAAAATAGTTATTCTAAATGTTAATAAACTACATACAAATGTATTTATTTTTTGGTTCCAATTGGTAGTTTAAAATACTTTACTAATCAGCGTTTTTACGTATTTTTATTATTGATATGTATTTCAAGACTGAATATGAGCCTTTTAAGGTGAACTGCCAAATTCTCCATTCAGTACGAAGTATTTTATGAACATTTAAATTAGTTTAAATCAATTTTTTTATATCACTTTTAAAATAGTTTGTTTACGCTACTATTCAAAATTACATTTGACAAGTTTGAAGTTATTTTAGAATGTACTTGTTAATCTGTCGGAAATATATGATACATTCATCTTTTATCAACGTTATTAGGAAAAATGTATTACTCTGCTCTTCAACATTTCTTAAGATATTAAATTATGAGTCAAGCAGTCTACTAATATTTTGTTTATTACTAAATATAATTTAAAGTTACCAAACATGAAGGTTGAAAAGGTTAAGTGTCAATTAAATACTATAACACTCTGAAGCTAATATATTCAAAAATCTTTGTGATTATTTCATAAAGTTGAGTGTGTGCGTGTATTCGCGAAAGCTTATATAATGTCACACCAAAGATATATTTCGCATATTTTAAAATATAAACTATTTAGAAATGAAAACATTCCTAGTTGCCTATTAGAATTATAACATGACGTAAAAAAGTAATAAATAAATAAATTAAGGAATCCCAAACATTTAACAAAATTAAAATGATATGCCATCAAATGAGATATTCAAAGGGCTTCTAAAAATATTCAGAGCAAAACTAATGTGTATCAAAAAGGAAAACAAGTAATAATACTTCTATTTTGCTAAACCACTGGTGCATATCAATCAGATACTGATCCATCATTACTTGTCTATATAAATAAATCAGTAATACTGCCAAGGAAACCCAATGGCTTGTGGTGGGTATTTAAGAAAATACGCACACAATACGATACAAAGTATTTTATATGCAATACAATATACGTAGGTCCCCAGCCCCTTTGCTTCTGAAATAAACATTTCACTATAACAAATGAATGCTTTTTGTTTTACAGTATGATACAGCTAATTATATAGCAATACACAGTAAAAAATGCCAATTTTACAGTAATAAACTAAAGTTACTAACTTTGCAGTACTTAACTAAAATTGCTAATTTTACTGTGGTTTTTACAGTATAAAACTGTTAAATGTTACTGCAATAAACTAAAATGTATTACTTTACAGTTAGAAACTGTAAAACTGCTTGTCTTACAGTTTATTACTGTCCATTTTACAGTTTTAAGATTTAACATTGCCTGCCAGAATTATACTGTGAAAACAGCTGATCATTTCTTGCAGCGTTGTTATGTATGAGCTTGAGGGAAAATATTGCACACCAATTTCAAGTTTTTCATTCTAAGTTCACCTATTTTTCTCTACTAATGTTAGTGTGCATTTTTATTTCATCTTTTAGAAGACGTTTGGGAGCTTAGTATCAGTCCTGTCCTCTTAATACTTCTAGCCATCGTTGGAGGAATTGTATTAGTAGCCTTCTCCATAATTGTTTACCTCAAGTTCCAGGGAAAGAGAAACATAGCAAAAGGTAAGTTAAATCATTCTCTTTATTGAAACTTCTGAAACTACGTGGCGCGTTCAAAAAGTAAGGGCCGTTTGGTCACAAAAGAATATACTCATAAGAAAAAAAAAAATAATTTCATATTTAGTTAGGTATAAACTTACTTTATTCTCTACATAATCCGTTTACTTCTAAGCATTTTTCGTACCGCTGCATCAGCTTCTTTACCCCCTCTGCGTAGAAACTTGCCGCTTGAGAGTTGAACCAGTTGACAAGCGTTTTTGAGTCCCTATTCGGTTTCAAAACGTTGTCTACCTAGCCGCTGTTTAAAATGTAAGAGGAAGTAGTCGCTACGTGCAAGATCTGGACTGTACGGTGGGTGGTCAAAAAGTTTTCTACGAAAATCTTAAATTTTCTCCTTGGTTTTGGTAGCAGTGTGAGGTTGCGCGTTATCGGGGAGGATGATTATGCCTGATGACAATTCCCCACGGCGTTTGTTTTGGATCGCACTCCTTAATTTGTCGACGAATCACAGAATGCAATTCACAGTTGGCGGGATCAACGATTTTCGTGGCCATTGTTCTTTGGTTTCACGGACAACGTCTTCCGAAATGAAGTAAATGACGCTTTAGCTTCACAATGAGTCAGTTAATAGCCCAGCAGTAGTAAAACTGTGCTTCGAAGCGCCATTATTTAAATACAAGCAAACAGCCCTTACTTTTTGAACGCGCCTCGTATAATTTGATATTTTTGTAGAAAACTGTACGATATGTGCCTGTACTTTGACTGCTTTCGGTACTTATGGTATTTGCCACTTTTAGAAGACGAGTTGTGTAAATAATTTTAAAATTTCCGGAAAATCAGGACTGCTTTAATTTCAACTTCAAAAGCAGGATTTGTAACTGTTTTAAGATGTTAATTCTGTACTTTAGAACCAGACTAGCTTCAATCCATTTTCGTCACTTTTCAGTAGAGGAAAAAAAAAACGGTTGTGGGGTGCATGCAAAGGATAGGACTCGCGCGCTATTAACGCAATTAAATAATTGTGAAAGAATTTCTTTTCTAGAATAAGGTTCTTATCTGTCGATGCGGAATAAGATTCTACATACAATGCGGCAATAAAGTGAAAATCGCCATTTTTGGGCTTACATCGTTCTGGTTCTGAGGTACAGAAGAAATCTGTACCCCTCCCAGTGAATAAACGACTTTTTTTTTTAATGGTTTTTAAAGCTTTTTCGTTGGCAACAGTATTTGGTAACAGGATTAATAAAGTTAAGGAAAATTAAATACAGAAAAATACTTCGTTTGGTCATTAATCGGTCACTGGATTGGTGTATGTTTTCATTCAAATACAATCAAAACCCAGAAGCAGAATCGTAAAAATTCACTCCGTTTTTTCAATAGTTATTTATACACATCATCAATGTTTTTAATGCCATCTGCCAAATACTAGTTTCAAAATAACTGTTTTTGTTTCTAAAAAATATTAAAGTGCTCATTCACTCTGGTTAAACTACTCCACTTTCTAATTATCAGTACCATCGAGATTTAGCTCAAAATGCTATTTCTAGCCACAAACGGAGTGTAAGAAAATTGTTTTAGAATTTAATTTAAAATATCTTCTAAACGTTCCATAAAATGATAAGCAAACCTTAATCGACTACGTAAATGACACTAAACCATTAAGCTCTGAGACATAGTAACAGCGATAATAGAACATTCAGAGAGTGAAAAAGAAAAAACGTTGCTGTGATTGATGTTTCAATAACGTGTCTTGTTAATTGGTTTCTTCTTTTCCCATTATTTTTATTTTAGACGATATTCTTTTGATTCAAAAATCATAGTTTTTGCTGTAGCAATTGGGAAAAGTATGATTGAAAATTGTTTGTTAATGTTAGATGCCATAATATTTAGCTATACGACTCATTCGCAAAGCAGTTTTTAAAGATTAAAAAAAATATTTTTTTAAGCATGTCTTTTTTTGTATCAGAATTACTCGTGTCATTAAAATGAAATATTAAGTATTTATTATTACCGAGATATAGCTGCGGATTATTTTAGATTATTGTGTCAAAAACAAAAAAAATGAACGATAAAATACTTAAGGTGCATGGTGTTAGCTAATGTGGTGTGTTTTAAATATTTCTAACTGAAGGGGACTTACATGCAATAAAAAAAATATGTTAAATGTTTCTTTGATTTTATTTGGGAACAAAAATTCGTTGAAGAAGAAACTGTATCGTTACCTTTACTTCAATGTAAAAAATTAATTTTTCATACTGCTATAGATAAAAAAAAGTTTCATTTTTTCTGTGTCCTTAAGATGTATTCTCTGCGCAAAACTCGATATAGGGCTACGCAAAATTCGATAATACACTGTAAGTGTGGACAAATTATGTTTCACATTGTTTTTTTTTTTAATTTTTTTTCCAAAAATTTCTTACAAAATGTTAAAGAGATACATCTAAGCTGAAATTTTATACGAAGTAACGATTTTGTAATTCCAGCCATATTTTTTCTAAGAAAACAACATTCTTGGAACAACACATACTAGAGAAGGGAACTTTTCGACATTTCAAGTGCTCATTTTTTATGCATTGCTAACGTATTCCAAAGTAGCTATATAACATTATAGACCGTTTTTTTTAATATTATTTTCTACCTTTAAAATGTTCACACGTACAAAGCTGTGTACACATTTAACTCCACTGCGACTTGGAGTAAAAAAAAAAAGAAATCAGCTTTGCTTCAGTCTGACATGCAGCTTTCTTGCAAGCAATAGCCTAACAAGAAACTAAATTTAAAGATATCTAAGAGTTCTTAATGTCAGCTTGGAGCCTCACGTTTCATCGTTTCTTTTAAAATATTTATAGTAGATATAGAGCTGCGCAATCTGCGATAAAATACCCAAAGCTTGTGCATAAAGCGTTCCAACGAAATCATTTTTCACAAATCTCAGCCTCCTGACAGCCACAAATTCTTCAGTTTCTGCACGAAGATTTTTATCAGATTTAGCAATTTTGCTCTTTTTCTTTTATTTTCCGTTCAATATTTTCGAGCTTTTTCTGTGTCCTGGAATAAGGCTTCGAATCAATATTCGCAACAAAATGGCGCCTTCCAGCTCTAAATTTAACGGATATCGATAGTTAGGCCATTGATGGATGAATGGGCACCAGACATTGTCTTCATATAAAAAATACTCCCCGGCAATGGATAAAATACAGTCGCAGTATTTTGATTTTGATTTTATTTATTCATATACTCGCTTTCACCGTAGCTTGGCTGAAATACGTATGTCCCCAAGTAGCATACTTCGTTTTTTAAAGGTTGTAAAATGGTTATTAACGCTGTAACAACCGCTTAAAAACGTTTATAAAACGTTTAAAGGTTACTTGTGCTACCTGGGGCATAATGTGTAGCAGGCAGCATGAAAGAATTCCCTGTATTTAACACTACATTGAAAAACGTATGAAACAACAGCCCAATATATTTTTAACTATTTTAACTGGATATACACATTCTTGTCCCTGTAAAAATTCAAAAAGAATAAGCAGAGGTGAGAAACAATCGTGTATTATTCTTTAAAAATAAAATATTGGGTATTTATTACAGGAAGAACCAAAATACTTTAACCCTTTGACGGATCTCAGAAGTACCGCTTATATTGATTTAGTATTATTTTTTTTATTCGTTATACATGTCGTTTGATGTATTTTCAACGAAAAACAGAAACAAAAATGTGTGTAAAAATTAATTGATAAATTAATTTGGGACACAAAAGGTTAAAGCAGTGTTTCGAACCTTTATTGCCCTGTGCCCAACCACCTTTTAAAAATCACTGAATCTAATTATATGTTAAAAAATCATTTCTAGGTAAATATTGAACAAACGCAAAATAATTTTCCAAACCATATCATTAAGACTAAATTCCAAGTGTAAGCTCATTTAAACAAAAGTTATTCTATATCGTATTATTTGTCACCACTTGCTTGTTTAAATTGATGCTTGTGAGAAACTTGTGCTTTATGCTTACAGCGAAAATATTCTACATCGCTTTTCACTTTCGTTAACCTAACCTTTTAATGTCCATAATGGTATTTCTTTAAAAAAATCTAAAGAGAATGAAACAAATAAATATTTCAGTACTCGAAATTTCATTTTTTTTTCAGAGTCAAAATGCAGCATAATGATATAGTTGGTGGAGAAACAAATTACTTTTATGAACTTGTGATTAGTTTTTGTTATTAAACATCAAATTTAAAGCAACATTATTCGTTTTGCAGTTGTTAATTTATTTCCTTTTTTTTCTAAACAACAATTTTTTTCAGATCACATACTAATCATAATATTTTTTTTTCAGGAAATTTGAAATCAGACGACAAAAAGTAAGTTTATTATGCTTTATTGCAAATATTTTTTTGCGATGATTTTTTCAATTTTAACATTTCATTATTTTAGTTCGTTTTCAGTTAAATGAAGGATTAAATTTAAAAAGAAACTTCTTTCTTGTATTATGAATATAAAGACATCTCTTATAGAATTGAAATTCATTATGAGTAACAATATTAGCTATGTTATCCCCTGGTCCAAAGTAGCTAGACCAGGCCCATGATACTATGTCGCTGAAGTAGATCTACTAGTCCATGTTCTCCCTTACTTCACAACAGCTCCCACTAATACATTCCAGAACATGATTAGGTAAAACAGGACAGGAACAAGGGCAACACAAAAAAGTTTTGACTTTGTCAACGCATTTCATACATTTGATATCAAATCTTGTGCTCGGTTTATTCAGAGATAGACCAGGTGGTTTACTGGAACATCAATTTTGTGCCAGTAAACAGAAAGATAAATAGGAATGTCAGGAGAAAAATTTGAAATTCACTTGCAGAGAATGAAAAAACCTCCTTTTAAAAACTTTTAATTGTCTTCTAGTGCCACTGCACAGCTTGCATGATTTAATATTTTTTAGAAATCATTCAATCTTTCTGCTGTTACAAAGCTAAAGAAGCGTGTTCCTAGAATTGAAATGTAATATGAGTCGCAGCAGTAGCGACAGTGTTTGTATCCGTGCAATCTGTCAAATATTATAACATGAAAATTATCTTGTTTAGAAATTGAAAGCTTTTTTGAAAAATAGATTTTTCTTCATAGCGTTAGAATATAATTACTTTTGGCTAATGAAAACAGCAATTGAGGTCTCCCATTAAATTTCAATAATTAGTTTTACATCGAACTGTGATTTTTATAAATGTTACTAATGAACACGTAATTAAGAAATACAATTAAAGCTGTTAAAGAGCTTTAATTTATTATGTCTAATTATCTTCAGTTTCGGAAAGAAAATCATTATTCGTTTACGAATCGAAGGTTTTTATACAGCTCTTTTTTCAGTTTAGAAAAATGTACAAAACTAAAATAATTAATTTAAAACTATTACAATTTTGCAAAATCCATGCACTAAAAGCATCCCTTCTGTTTTTAAAGAATCAGACGAAAGAAAATGTCATAATATTAAGAGCAGCAAACTTTAAAATCAAAACAACAAATTAAAAAATATAGTTATTTAAAAACAAACAGCATATTTTTTAAAGAACTTTAAATAAACTCTGAAGTTGTGGCTTCGTTACAAAACAACCTTTCGTTTACTTATTTTTCTGTATTGTATGATAAAAAAAGAATTGTTTTTTCCGTTAGTATCAATTGAAATAATTTGGCAAATGATTTTCTACTGACTTATCCCATTTATGCCCAGTGTCCTAAAAACGGGATGCTTGTTAGTTACTGCATACAAAAACCTGTAAAGGGTATTTAATTTTACTAAAGCTGTTTTTCACAAGTTAAATAGTCCTTCTTGAGAAAACCAGTTAGAGCCACTATTTGGACATCAGAGTTTATTTATTGACAGCTATTTTCAGACAAATCAGTCAAGCAACGATCCAGCATGGGTAGCCACAGAAAGTAAGTTTTTATTGCGACCTTTTTTTCATAAAATCAAACTATTTTAAAATAATTTGCTTAAAATTGATCAGAGATGCCTTCTATGATGTTACTTTGCAAACGTAAAGTCAAGTAAGGTCGTATTTTGCTCACATATCTGCAAAATATCACATATCTGCAAAATATCCCCCAGACGTTAAATAACTTAATAAATATGGCAACGGCGAACTATTTTAAGCCTAAAATGTATGTAAACCATTCCAATTGAGAGTTTTAAGCATATAAAAATTGAAAAAAAAATTGTTAAAAAAACTTGGGCATAACTGGGTTAATAAAACGTGTGTTTATTATTAATTTCAGTTATGATAACGTTTCAGATTTATGACTATAAACCTGTTTACCATAAAAGTTTTTCCTTTCAAGCAACCAATTCTCTTCCCATACATGTTATAACAAGTATAGATATAATTTCGAGAAAAAAGTACATATTTTCTTCACGTTACGACCTAACCAATACTCGTTAATAATTATTTGATCATATGCTAATGCAACTAATTTTATTAGGTTTAACAAACCAAGCTCTTAGCAAGTATTTATTTATCTAGCGAAAAATAACCTGAGGGCTTTTCTTATAAAATTACATCGAGTCTGTTTTTCTCATTAGAATTATTGTATTTATCCCGAATAATAAACTTAATTTGCCTCTTGATCGACTAATTTTATGTAACAGATAAGATTCAAAAAATGCTAATGGAAAATGCTAACTGCTTTAGAGATTTTCTCAAATTTCTCTTTCTTTTTTTCGCCAATCTTCAATACAGAATGTACATGTAAAAATATTACGAATAGTTAGAGTAAGTGAAAAAAATTAATAAGTATCTTATCTTTTTTCGAAAAGTTTTTCACGCAAAATATTTAAGGTCACACAGGACAAATGCCGCATAATATTACGAAAACAAGATCTGAGTTTGAATGGAAAATCTTTATAGTACAAAAAGTTGATTCGGATTGCCCTTCAACGTTTATTTCTCTTCTTCTTTTTCAAGCACTTTTTAGACACATCTTTTTTCCTGATTAATTGCATCATAAACGATAAAATTATATCCTATATTATGTTGTGTATGCGTGAGTTTTCAATTTGCATCTATTCGTTTAAGACCTCAAACCTAACCTGTCATAAAAGTAGATTTACATGTAACAGCAAAATGAATAAAGCCCCGTATATGAACAAAACCCAAAACTTAGTTCCGAAAACTCTTTTACTATTTCCGCGTGCTACGAAATTCATTGCTTTCCATTTGTCCCAACGCGGCGAGCGTTTTTGTCTGAACAGCTTTTGATTTACCCTGCGTAACACATCTCGCAGCTTACATAAAACGCATATTGCTGGAGCGGGACACACGCAACGCAAGCCAATACATACCAAAAAGAAAAAAAAACAAAAAAACACTTCAACGATTGTAATAAAACATTTCTTTTACAACATACATACGTCAGGAAATGAGTCTGAGTCTAAATGCTTTACGAGCGGCGACAGCTTGCTATAAATTGTCTTTCATTCTGAACATCACCCTCAGAGAAAGGAGGAAAGGGAAGAAAAAGTAAGAGATCCGGAAGACTTTTTTTTTTCCTTTTTGCTGCTTTATTTGCTATTTTGGAGTAGTCAGCAACGGAACCGCCTTACTAGAGATACTTGGCAACCGTAATTGCGACTTCTTGGGGAAGGAAGAAAGAGCCCTAACCGAAATCTAAAACAAGACGCCGACACTCGGAGAAAGAAATGAAACAGCCCATACAGGTAGATTCTTGTTGTGTGTTGTCCAGAATTAGAAAATGTAAGGAGTAATGTATTAAGCTGAAGTGGAAGAAAGCACTTGGAGCTACTAGGGTACATATCAGTATTTTGTACTGCTAATAGGAAAGATATAGAAAAACATATTGTGTTAGACATGTCTTTTAATTCCTAGTGTTTGTATCTATTGAGGATTTCGCTATTAATTTAAAATAATTTGATCATTAAAGAGCTAATAAATTCTACAGCTTACGATTAAATAAAAACAGTAGTGGGATAAAGAAAAGTGAATTTTAATAACGAATTTACCTTATACCCCATTTTCTTGCAAAATATGATTTAATTAGCCAATAAAATGCTAGTTATAAAAGAAGTATGATGAAAAGAAAAGCCCTAACCAAAATCTAAAACGAAACGCCGACACTCGGAGAAATAAATGAAACAGCCCATACAGGTAGATTATTGTGAAGGGGAAAGACTGTGTGTTGTCCAGAACTAGAAAATTTAAGGAGTAATGTATTAAGCAGAAGTGGAAGGAAGGCATTTGGTACTTAGCTAAGAGAAATATTCTAGAAGATTATGTAGTATTAGACCTGTAGTTTAATTACTAGTGGTTATATGAATTTATGACTTTGCTCTTTTTTTTTAAATAAATAGATCAGTTTAGAGCTAATACATTCTATAGGTTAGGATTAAGTAAAAACAATAGTAGGGCAAAACTAATTGAATTTAAAATGGTTAATTTACCTTATGCAGTTTTTCTAACAGAATATAGTTTAATTACCCAATAAACTGCTAGTTATGAAACAAGCATAGTTAAAAAGAAAAACCTTGACGAAAATCTAATGTAACACGCCGACACTCGGAGAAATAAATGAAACAACCCATACAGGTAGATTCTCGTTGTGTGTGTTGTCCAGAATTAGAAAATATAAAGAGTAATATACTGAATCAAAGTGGAAGAAGGCATTCAGTATTTAAGTAAGAGAAAGGTTCTAGAAAAATATATTGTATTAAATCGGTCTTTTAATTACTAGCGGTTGTATATGTCGCGGTCTTTGCTATTGATTTAAAAACAATTAATCATTTTAGAGCTAATAAACCCTATAAGAAATGGTTGAAGAAAATCAGTAGTGAGATATATAAATTGAATTTTAATTATTTAATTTACCTTACACCGTTTTGGTAACAAAATATGGTTCAATTAGCCAATAAACTGCTAGTTATGAAACAAGTATGATAAAAAGGAAAAGCCCTAACCAAAATCTAAAACGAGACGCCGACAGTAGGAGAAAGAAATGAAACAGCCCATATAGGTAAATTCTTGTGAAGGGGGAAGGTTTTGTGTTGTCCAGAATTAGAAAATATTAGGAGTAATGTATTAAGCTGTAGTGGAAGAATGCATTTGGTACTGAACTACTAGAGTGAGAGAAAAGTTTTAGATAGATATATTGTATTAGATTTGTCTATTGCACAGATATATTGTATTAGATCTGTCTATTGCACAGATACATTGTATTAGATCTGTCCCTTAATTATTAGCTGTTGTATCCATTGAGGACTTTGTTATGGATTTAAAAAATAATAATAATTATAGAGTCGTGTACTTCGTAACGTATAGTCGTATAATCGTAACGTATACTCCCTATACGTTACAATTGAATTAAAACAGTAGTGAGACACAATAAATAGAATTGTAATATTTAATTTACCTCATACAGTTTCGTTCACAAAATATGGTTTAATTAGCCGATAACATGCTAGTTATGAAACAAGTATGAAAAAAAAGCCCTAACCAAAATATAAAACGAGACGCAAACGATTTAGACAGACTTTTTTTTTTAAATCTTAATTTTACAAATGTAATACTTCACTTTACTCTTCGAAGGGCTACTACATTTGTCATTTATTGTGACTTAACTACAAATGTAACAGTATATTGAATTTGAGTACATTTACTTTCACATAAGTTAAATGCTCCAGAATTTCAAACAATGTTTCATATTTTAGTGCAATTCGATATTTTTAAACAAAGCTAGGTGATCAGGATTTAACCCAGAAATGTAATAAACATAAAACAACTACGTCACTCTATTGACAAATTAAAAACAAGATAGACAATGTTTTTTTTAATAAAGTATAAAAAGACACACTAGAAGAAATAACATAGTAATTTATCCCAAACAAAACAGTTTCACCAAAACATCAAACAGCAAAAAGGTATCTTTGCCTCCAATAATTTGTTTTCTCTTTGTTTAACTTCTTACCCATTTCAATTCAAGCGCTCGGGTTACGATTATTTCCTAAACACTCAGCACTCCCGCGACTTTAAATTAAGTCCTCAAGTTCCGAACAAAGTTCGTTTAAATAGCGGAGCTCGAAAAGGACTTTAAAGTAAATTATTTTCAACCCTCCGAAATTTTTCTAATAACAATTCGTACACTTGCTTACATTTCAGCTGATGGTATTTGATTTCATGGCATCAGTACAAGAATATTATCTCGTTGAAAACTCTAAAAGCGTACGTCTGGAGTCTGAAAATTAATCCTTCCCCATTCTGTCAAACTTCCCATGACCATTCTTCAAAAAGACAAAACGATCAATGAAGACACTCTCCGAAAATGGAACATCTGGTAAAAAGGAGACATTTGATGAATAATTTAGTTTCTTTCCCATTCACTTCGGAATTGGATTAAAATATGCGTATGTAAAATTTCTATTTAAAATGGTTACATTAAGGCATTGAATATCTTTGATTACATTTTAACAAAACTCACGTAAATCGCATACTTTTGGATTCAAATGGCCACATTTTGTAGACTTTGAATGGGAAAATATTTTACATTCAGGATGACATCTTTGAAATTTTCTATTCATTTCATGAGCATTAATACATGTCTTCTTAGAAAAATCCTTGTAACGTTTCGTTACATGAAAGGATTTAATGGCGACCAGCTCCTACAAGTAAATCGATTTTCAACACGCAGGGATTTTCTCTTTCAAAAAGATTTTCTTCGTTCTTTACGACTAAGCAGATAATGATGACTTAGTTGTGAAGTACGCAACTGAACTTTGTTAATCTATACAAGTTATTACTACTTATTTATAATGTTGCTTTTATTTGTTTTCATTGTTTAACTAGTTTTATGCTTAAGCTTAATTATTTGAATTTTGATTAATATTTAATGCGTCCCAGCATTTGATGATAAAGGTTTTCTATTTTGAAGTTTCAGCGCTGTTGCCACATCAGGATTAACTTAAGGGCCTTAATGTAAAAAATTATGTCTTTATTATAATTATGCTCTTTGATTCACGATTTGATAAATTCAAATGCGCTTAAACATACTTGCAATTTTAAAAATAACATTCACCCAATAAAAGTAATTGATGTAAGCAAGAGGAGGAAGAGATACATTAACACGTTTTTAATATATTATATGCAAAGCATATTTTCATTTTTTTTTAAATGTTTAAAAAATATCCGCTATATTTTAAAAAAGTAAAGTTTACGCACACATAAAGAATACGATCTTTAAACTCTGCTCTGCTAAACAAAAACCCGTATCTGCAGCTGAGAATTAAATGGGAAACTGCTTTTGAACGTTTCACCTTTCCATGTATTTAATTCTTAATGCACTTTTTCAGAATATTAAAATATTTCCCATTCACAAGTAACCGTAAACATTGTGTATAGGTAAAATATGTTATTGATAACCACCTCGTAAAATGACTCGATTTTGATTTAAAAAAAATGCAGATACTATTTTTATGCTTAGCATGGCACAGCAGCTGCGTAATATTTTAATTTCATATTACGTTAGTACTGTCAGTCACTGATGAAACCCAAAGACTGAACGGAGAGTTGAGCATTAGTCAACGTTGACTCACGTGGCTGCTAATCCAATGCATGAAAACAAATTTATAATTTTTCTATACTTTTTCATCAGAAGTGTAGTTTTGACTGCAATGTGCTTCTAGGTGATTTTTTTTTAAATAAGTAATATGTAATGTGTGTGTGTGCGTGGAATTTTCAACCCTTTTCCCTCGACTATACTATACATAGCCCAGACAACCTAAATTTCGCTAACGTGCTTGTATGTGGGGAGCTGCCCTTTGCTTAATCGAAACTTAGTACAGGTGCACTACTGCCGTACAAAGAGCAAAAGTAGTATCTGCAGTCAAACTTAAACTGAGATATTACTTTTCAAAATTTTGCCCCACCATGTATTTAATTCAGATGATACTTTTTCAAATTTTTTTGGAAATATTTCCCATTCCCAAATAACCATTAAACTTTGTATTTAAGTAAAATAAGATACAAAAGACCACCTGCTGACAATAACTCAAATTTGTTAAGAAATGCACATACGACTTTTGAGCAAAGCACGGCAGAATAGCCGTATGTAGAAGAATAATATCGGGCGAAACGGGTAGCAGCCATTTAAACCAATTTTATATATATAAAAAAAAAAACCTACCTAAGAGAATTCCTCTAAGCAGATTAACAAAGAATGACACAAAAGTCATGCAAAGTTTAGCAAAACAATAATTGGTTAATCGTAGTTGCTAAACTTGTCATAATTAAGGAATTATTCGTGGATCACTTGCAGAAAAAGGTTTTGCTGCACCATATATCTCATCAGTACATAGTTATTATAGTGTTACTATACATTTATTTTAGTGTCATAAAACTGAAATTCATTTGCATCGAAAAAAAACAAATGCTTTTTCTCCTCATAATTGGTACTAGATTAATCACTTCCTCTTTGTAATAATTTCCATTTTCTGCACCAATAGAGACCTCATGCATTTTCAACAGCCGAAGCACAATGCATGAATAATGTCCATTCAAAGCTTTTGTGCCCAACAAAAGCCCACCGATCGTATCAAATCATCGATCTGAGAGAGCCACACGAATAAAATATTCCCTCTAATAATTACTCTCAACACTACAACAGACTCGTAGAAACGGGGCAAAAGCCTGCCCCCAGAGCGTGTCCGGTCGGCTCGCTTTTTATGTCCTTTTTCCAGCCATTTACGAGCGATAAGGGATGAAATATATCGCGTGCTATATCTACACCCTAATTGCCGGGCTTGGATGAATTTATCGTCGTTGTGTGTTTTGAGCTTGACTCGGTTTAGCGGGGTTGTCTTCTGATTTATTGACTCCCCACCCGAGTCCTGGTGACTCCGCAGATCCATCTTCCAGGGTTGTAATGGGTGTATTTGACTATTTCGATTTCAGCATTTCGCTAAATTGATTATTGCGGTCTTCTGAGCACACAGAGCTCCCGGTAAGTGCTGTGTCTATTTAAGCTGAATTATGGATGGGTTTTATGTTATTTCGGGCATTTGAAGCCGCTGACCCGTGGGTTAAAAGGATGTGGCATATTAATGTTATTTCTTTTCTGCGGGATTTGTTGGAATGAGTAGCTAATAAAGCAATTTTTTTTATTATCTTTGTTTTGTTTCTGCTTAATGTGAAAAACGAGATCGTTTAAATGGTGCAAAATAAATTTCTTCGAGTAGTTGTAAGTCAAAGTTGCAGTGGAATATGGATATTTTGTCACACTGGAATTAATATTAAAGTAAGTACATTAGTTATTTTTTTCCCGATTAACTGATGGGTATTTATTATTGCTACAAACTCTACCCAACGTTTAACTGATTCTTAATAGATGTATGAAATTATTGGTTTCAATAAGATACATTATACAATATCAAGTAAATAAACTGTATGTAAAATGTTTCTACATATTTGCCCAATGGAAAGTTTCAAACTGTTAAAATCATGTCTTCAATTCTTCTCTATTTAAACATTTATTCAAATTTTCAATGTGTAAACTAAATATTTAAAGATTAAAGGCTTGCATTCTAAGTATTACAAGAAGCTAATAACTTTGCTGTGTGACTAAATATAAAACTTGGTGACAAAGGCAGATTTACTGTCTTTGTTTAGTATGTAATTCCTGCTATAATACTAAATAAATTGGAATTAGGTAGACCTAAACATTAACATTTGATACTTGCCGTTGACTTAACTTGAAAATCCTTAACGAGTCAAGGTTTAGGGTGCTTCTTCCGTATCACTTTGTGGCAAAAAGTACTTCTGGGTGACCAAAGTAGGTATTACGTTGCATAACTAGTATGTACTAAGCTTCGTCTTCGCGAAAAACTTCCGGAAAATTTGAGTCAAATTAAACATAACATATCTGTGAAGCAAATATCTCTGATCTGTAAATGGAAACTATGGTCACTTTCAGAAACTTCAGGTGAATATAATTTAATTGCGGTGAAGTTAATTAGTCGAAATGTCCTACATTTTGACAGTATCTTTGCTAGTTGCACGTGGACCAAATTGTTCGTGCTCCAATATATTTAAACGCTCCAAAAATGTTACAATGATACCTTATTTTAATGAAAAAATGACAAACCAAGCAATTGGAATTGTTTAGTACAGCGGTTGTGCATTTCAAGTCTTCGTATAATCCCTTCTTTTTGGCCAGTATGTCTCTCCTATTAACCAGCTGCACCCATAAAGACGATGGCAAGTGTCGATGCTTTAAACTTGCTAAAGGGTCATTCCATGTCAAGTGATCCAACGTTTTTTACCTTACATTTTTGTATTTCTTTCTTTTTTGGCTCATCAATTGTACATCTTGAGGTAAACAAAAGTCTCAATATTTAGATTTTTATCTCTATTATTTTTTCATTTATGAGACTTTAAACTTTGGAAAAACCCTCGTTTTTCAATGGATAAAGGAACATAATAGGGGCCATAACTCGGAACCAAATATAGATAGAACGATTTGGTAAATAACATTTTAAAGTACGTTAGTTGCCGCTTAATCTGATATGCAACATGACTAATTTGACAAAAATTTTCTTTTTCAAAAAAGGAAATTTAAATTTCAAATTTAAATTTTTTGAAAAACATATAATGAATTTTTTAAAAAAAAATTCTCAAAATTTCTTGTGTATTTTGTCTATGTTTGTACAAATTTTTAGATTAGGATCTCAATGGGATCATATTTTTTTGAATTTTTGAATAAAACTGTATAGGAAAAAAATGATATTTTTTAGATTCTATTTATTTAAATACTAAGTTCTCTTGCTTGTGATGGTCTAAAAAGAAGTAAACAAGCATGAATATGTTTAAAGTGAGCTGGCATGAGCTTGTAGATTTGTCAGGTTCACCCCCTCCCCCCTTCCTCCCCCGCACAACTACTCTTTTTTAATTCAAAACTGTTCAAAATGTCTAAAAAAAAAACCCTTTGATACAAAATGAATAGTAAACTTATTTAAAGTTGGTAAATGGGTTTCCTTATAACTAGACGAAGTATCCCCCTCCTCCACCCAAATATACTATTAACGCTGTACTATTATGACGTCTAACCTGGGGATTGAATTGACTATTATTTTTATTCTAGGTAAGTGAGCTAGCATTAACTTGTAGATTGGTCAGCTCCCCCTCCCTTCTTTCCTGACCTAACCATTTTTCCCCCAAACTGTTTAAAATTCTAAAAAAAAACCTCTTTGCAAGAAAATGTACAGTAAACTAATTTAAAGTTGGTAAATGGGCTTCCTTATAACAAGGAAAAGTACAACCCTTCCCCCACCCAAATATACCATTAACGCTATACTAATATGACGTCTCACCTGGGGATTGATTTGAGGATTATTTTCCCCCTAGGTATGACATGAGAGGTTGTGATCAAAAAAGCAGTGTTTGTTTAATATATGTATATAGATATATCCTGATGCATTACTTTCCATTACAACAAAATGAAAAAGAACACAAACAATTTAAAAAATTAAATAACGGCTGCAGACTAGATAATGTGGAAAGACAGTTATGGGGACACAGACATATGATCTGATATTGCGATTTATTTTCAGTTTTGTGAGAAAAGAATAGAAAAACGATGAGAACAAGGAGAAACAGTGCTATTTTGCCGTTTGCTATGATCTTGGGGCGACCCATTTATTCCCTCCATTCAAAATTAAAGATTGGTGCTGGAGTAGAAGATGAAATGAAACATAAAGTAGAATTTCAGATATTAAATGGAAGTACAGTTTGAAGTTCTGATCGAAAAAGAAACACTTCGTCTGAAAAATATACGTATATACCTAAAGTGAAAATAATCCTCAATTCAATCCCTAGATGAGATGTTATATTAGTATAGTGTGAATGGTATATTTGGGTGGGGAGGGGGTACTTCGTCTAGTTATAAGGAAACCCATTTATCAACTTTAAGTAAGTTTACTCTTCATTTTTGTATCAAAGAGTTTTTGTTTTGTTTTTTTAAACATTTTGAACAGTTTTGAATTAAAAAAAAGTGGTTGTGCAGGGAAGGAAGGGAGGGTGAACTTTATAAGGGTGAACCTGACAAATATATAAGCTCATGCCAGCTCACTTTAAACATATTCATGTTTGTTTACTACTTTTTAGACCATCACAAGCAAGATAACTTAGTATTTAAATAAATAGAATCTAAAAAATATCATTTTTTTCCTATACAGTTTTATTCAAAAATTCAAAAAAATATGATCCCATTGAGATCCCAATCTAAAAATTTGTACAAACATAGATAAAATACACAAGACTTTTTGAGAATTTTTTCGAAAAAAAATCATTATATGTTTTTCGAGAAATTTAAATTTGAAATTTAAATTTCATTTTTTGAAAAAGAAAATTTTTGTCAAATTAGTCATGTTGCATATCAGATTAAGCAGCAACTAACGTACTTTTAAATGTCATTTACCAAATCGTTCTATTTATATTTGATGCCGAGTTATGGTCCCTTTTATGTTACCTTATTCATGGAAAAACGAAGGTTTTTCCAAAGTTCAAAGTATCATAAATGAAAAAATAATAGAGATAAAAATCTAAAAATTGAGACTTTTGATTACCTCAAGGGGTACAATTGATGAGCCAAAAAAGAAAGAAATCCAAAAATGTAAGGTAAAATTTTTCTCAGATTTTGGATCACTTGACGTGGAATGACCCTAAATATCTTTCAGTACTTGATTACTAAAGTGCTCAATCAAAAGACTGAGTGTCTGGGACTACTTCTTACGTGATAACAAAACAGATTAAGAACGTCACTCCACGAATAAAATGGTTTTGAGAAAAAAAAATATCAATGAGTATAACATGCTAGTTATTCATTGCGGAGTCTTCTTTAAATGATGGAGTGCATTTGTCTGTGTAGAATCTCACTGTTTGTTTAGGAGGTAGGTGGACGCAACTAACATAAATGTCTTACACATTTCAAATCATGACGATAATATCCGTGTATAAATCAACAACTTTTCTGAACTACTACGATTGATTTTTTTTCATCCCTGAAGCATTTGCATTAATATCTGATTAAAAAAAACGCGTTTGAGTAAGGTCATATTTTCAGGAGTACTAAAACAAAACAGCAAATAATACTAATTTAACAATTTAAACTTTCTAAACTAATTAGTAAATATCAAATTCAAAAAACGCAAGTTAATTAATGTAAAAAAAAAGCTTTCCCATTATTATTTTTTCTTTTAAACTTACGTTTTTAAGGCTACAGTGGACAAATAAAATTGATTTTTTTCAATTATTGATTTATATGTCTAAAACTTTGAGTGCTTGTATTATTGTGTATTTACGACATCTAAAAGCATAAAAAACACAAATTAGTGCAAAAACAATGAATACTTTATTTCAAATTTAAATATTTTTCTAACAAAATTTCAAAATGTTCCAGGCGTCACATTTTTTTTTTCAAACTTTGAATTTCCACTTAATTTCCAATCATTAGGCATGATGACACAAAACAATGCAATTTATGCAATGTTTTATGAGATAGTTTATAAAAGATGGCTGAAAACAAAAAATTTCAGTTAAAAAAATCATATACATTTTCATTTTCAGCCATCTTTTATAAACTAGCACATAAAACATTGCATGTAATGCATTGTTTTATGCAATCATGCCTAATGATTGGAAATTAAGTGGAAATTCAAAGTTTGAAAAAAAAATGCGACGCCTGGAACATTTTGAAATTTTGTTAAAAAAGTATTTAAATTTGAAATTTGAAACAAAAGTATTCACTGTTTTTGCACTAATTTGTGTTTTTTTATGCTTTTAGATGTAGTAAATATACAATAATACAAGCACACAAAGTTTTAGACATATAAATCAATAATTGAGAAAATTAATTTTATTTGTCCACTGTAGCCTTAAAAAGATTATATAAAACAAGAACAAAGATTAACAAGTAGACTCTTTCTATCACCTTATTTATGAGAAAAAAACTATTGCTTTTGAAAAAATAATACTTTACAAAGTGTTCAAATTGAGTTTTCACGTACTTTTACAGTTGAGAGCCACCTCTGAGAGCACTTTTACTCCTTAGCAACTTAAGCTGTGGCCTTATTAGCATTCTTAGAGCGAAAGGATTACGTGATGTTCAGTACACTGGATATATTTTTTGTGATCTAAATTGCTAACTATGTGCTTTCATAAGGTTTAAGGCAGATACGGTTGTGGTAAAGTATGAACTTGTTATTTTGAATGTACCTAATTCTACTAGGTTGATTTTAAAGTATAGACATTTTAAACTAGGGACAAACATAGAATTTCTTTTTTTGTGTCTCGTTAAAGTAATTCGACAAATTAAAGAAGCTTTTAAATTTTAAAATTTGAGAACTGTTAGTAAGGCAACAACTTTTGTAATGCAGGTATATTATATGAAAAAACATGAATAAATGCAAAGAACTCTAACACAGTGGCAAATAAATATTGCTGCAAGGTATTGCGTAACAAAAGTTTCTTGAACTGCTCAGCATTTTTTTTTTTTCATTAAAAGTTTATCTTTTTACACGAACTTCGTGTTAACTTTTACATAAAATAGTACTAGAAATGATGAAAAGAATGTTAAAATGTGTCAGTTTAAATTTCGCACTTTCTCTTTAGAATTCCTATTTGTATGTTTTGAAGTTATTTTTTATTACAGAGATGCATTTAACTACTGATATGTCATTACTTAATCTACTGCTTTGGAATACATTATTAATCATTAAAACAGGCAGTTTATGATAATTCAGTTCTAATAATATTTAACTTCTGTATGTAAATGCACACATTTCAGTTTTAAAAGCAGATTATTTTGTTTTCTATAATGAAGGTTAAATAAAACAAAATAGTTGATTATTGCTAGATCTTTTGTGCCGTATAATTAGCATTGCTTCATAATTAACAACATGTGTTTTTTAATTATGTTTTAAAAATGCGTTTTTACTGAAAGCTTCTTTTTCAAATCCATAAACATAAGCATTTTAAAATGCTAGACACAATTTTGTAATCAATAAATGGAAAACGAGAAAAAAATAAATAGATTCTCTTACCGACGATCATGAATACATTCGAACATGCGAAAAAGAATCAGTCATGCCTGTTTAAAAATTACTTTTAAAGCACAGAAAACATTATTTTTCAACACAAAGAAAGCGAAATGCATAACTCTGTAAGGAATTCACAAAACATATGCAACAAAATGCGAGAAGCGTTAATTCTATGGAAATAGAAGTCTAAAAAACTTCGAACGTCTTATTCATATGCAAATGCATATTCGATAACAACTTTCTAAAAACATTGGTTTTTGTGCATTGCATATGATAAAAATGAATAAAATGTGTGTGGAAGTCTCAGAATATTTTTGTTTTAGTATTTTTTTAAATAACACAATCTGTCTTAAGGCTTCATTTTTTAAAACTCGTAAGTCGTTGTTTTCTTCAACGTTTTGCCCATTTTATGCATTTTTATGCTTGTTTTATGTGATTGAATTTAATTAATTGGAAAGAACCGTAACTTTTCTTGTAGTTCCTTTCCATTCGCAACGGACTGAATGAACGTATTAACCTTTTAGATTAGCTATGATCCACTGCTTTTCTAATTTTAACTTTTCATTGAATTTTAAAAGTGTTATGGAACTAACTGATGTAGTATGCAGTAGGGGCCGTGGTGGCCCGATCGGTAAGGCGTCGGGCTCGTGACCGGAGAGACCCGGGTTCGATCCCAGCCGATCAAAGATCCACCGTCTTGATTAATGGTGGC
>JAXGGA010014100.1:0-10000 GCA_038373865.1 Uloborus plumipes | reverse complement strand
AATAAAGCCTAGAATTAAGCTTGCAAAACAGGGAGAAGCGTCAAGTAGTACACAAAGGAAAAATTCCAAGAACCTTGTATAAAATTAAAAATAAGAAAATACCTACAAATCAGACAAAAAAAAATTCAAAAACACTGATAAAAAAAGAAAAGTTCAAAAAAGACAAGACCAAAGAAAATACAAAACTCGAGGGAAAATATGAATTGAGGTGTGATAAATAGTACACGATAACAATAAATATAGGAAGAACAAGAATACAAAAAGAACAAGGACACGCAATGACAGGAGAAATCATAAATAAGTAACTAAAGGAAACAGAATAACAAGTATATCAAAAGAAGAAAAGCCACAACAACTTATCAAAAAACAAAACCAGAAACAATAAAAAAAAGCAAGACAAAAGTATATTGAAAAGCAAAGAAATATAAGTAAGAAGAGGAAGAAGAAAGAGTGCTAGTAGAGTAGGAAAAAAGTAAATAAAGCGCAACAAAGAGAACACGAAAAAAACCGATAGAAAGAAAAAAGATACGAGGGCCGCTAAAGAACCAGAAATTTCTCCGAAGAAATAAAGAAAAGAACGAATAAAATAAGACTAGCTTTAAGAAACAGAAGATTAAACAAAAGAAAGAAATATATTATACAAGCAAAAATGAGGAAAGAAAAAAACTGTACGACGGAAGACGAAAAAAAGACATAACAAATTCTTGTATAAAAACAGGAAAAGGAGCAAAAATATACCTAAAAAGTGAAATAAGAGAGGACGAGACAAAAAAGGTCAATAACAGAGAAAGTATAGATACCAAAGAAACCCAAACATCCTAATTAATTAGATCTAGCGGAAAAATAATAAAGTAAATACCAAAAGGGGAAACTAAGAACAGTAAAACCGAGTAATCAAAGGGTAAAGCGAGTAAGTAGATAATAGAGGGTAAGAAGATTTCTTACCAAAAAAAAAGACCTGAACAGAAATAGCGAAAAATAACTCTTATCCGACAAATAAATAAAGGTCATAATTCCAATTTAAAAAAAGAATATTGAAAAACGTAAAGAAGTGTAGCAAACTAAATGTTAAGAACAAAAATTACCAGAAACGCACGGGGAAGAAGGTAGACAATAATTAATAAGAAGAGACAGTAAACAAAATAAAAGTAATTTAAAAGACAACTGATTAAAAATGCAGAACAGTCTCTGGTCCACACATTAATAAATAATTAGAGAAAGTAAAATATATAAAGGATGAAAACCCACCTTGTATATGCATAACTAAGAACAATTAGTAGAAAAAAACACGAACAAAAGAGATATATTCTATAATAAGCAAGAAAGAACAAACCACGAATAGACACAAATCAAAACAAAAAATTCACAGCATTAAATCAAAGAATTTATCAAAAAAGTAAAAAGAACAAGAAGAATAAAAGGAAGTGAAAGATTAAACAAACTGTAATGAATCAAAGAAAATAAACAGCCAAACGAATAACAACACGAAGGTTAAAATATTTAGAAAAGAAGGAAACCAAGTGGAAGAAATCTAGAAGAGCGATAGGAATCATCACAACAAAGAAAAAACCAAGAGAGAACAATACATAAAAACGCCAAAATTGAAAAGAAGTAAAAGAAACAAGAAAGGTAAGAAACATAAGGATCGAATCTAAATCATACCATGAATCCTAAATATATAAAAGAAAGAAGAAATTTAATAAAAACGACGAAGAGTTCACAACTAATAAAAAGACAGGAAGGTGAGAATTCCAATATAAAAATAAAAATTCAACATAAGAGAAGACACACAAACAAGAGGAAAACATAAACACCATCACTAGAATTTAGAATGGTGAAGTAGGTGAAGAAATAAGCACTCAAGAAAAATTGCGAAAACAAAAGAAATAAAGCATAAAGAACAGGCCAGCCACATGGAAATCGAGGGACTCAATTAAAAATTTATAGGATCGAGGAAATAAAGCTAAAGGATAAATGATCACATAAAGTTAAAAAATACATATGACCCACAAGCAGCACATAAAACACTATCCTGACGTATGAGGAGAAAGTTACAAAAACAAAACAGGAAAGATAGAATATTAAATAGGAACAGATCAAAGAAAACAGGCATGTAAAAAAGAAAAAACAAAGCCTTTAAAAAGATGAGTATAGATAAAATAAGGCATAAAAAGATAAGTACAATAATAAAGAAAGGACAGATAAAGACAAGACAAAAGAGAGAACAAACAGCAAAATGAAAATTTAAAAGCCGAAAGAATAAATCGAATAAAATAAGTAGTAAAACAAACAGTGAAAAAGTAAGAAGAAAAGTAAAATTAAAAATAAGAATAATGACGGTAGAAGAAAATATAAAAAAGAAAAAAAGAGAAGAAATTGCAACAAAAAAAAAACGAACCAACAGACATCTAATCAAAGACACAGGGAATCAAGAAAACATTTATCCTAAAATTAAGGATAAAGACAAGAGAAACAAACAGATAAAAGACACCGCGAACTAATCCATAACTTAAAGATAAGCATGAGAAGCGAAAGATAAAAAAAAAAAGTAAACCATAAAAAAAAAAGCGGAAATAACGTTAAGTTAGTAATAAATTATATAATCATGAGTAATAGTTTACATAAAATAGATAAGTAAGAAAATAAACAAATCTGTTAAGAAATAATCTAATAATAAGGTGAAAAATACAAGGTCGCCGATTAGGTTTCTTGTAAGTCAAAAAGACTTAAGAGAAAAAACATACAAGGAAGAGGACTAAAGGCTAACAAACAATAAAAAAGGACACGAAAGACGGCAAACATTATAATAGAAGGACTACAACGCGGAAAGAAAATATACTATATAACAGACAGTCAAAACAAAGAATTAGAGCGAATAGCTCAAAAGCATTAAAAGATCTAGATACTCGTAATTGACTTATAGTAATAAAAGACAGTCCAAGCCAAGTAAAATAAAAAATATTAGATAAAGAAGAAGATGAAGTAGGAAAAGGGTAATGACCAAATTAAAAAATGTATAAACAACCTAACAAAAAAAATAAAAGAAAAAACAGTCAAATAATTATAAGAAATATCCTACCAAGAAACAAGAAAAGTACGGAAAATCATACAAAAAATAAAAGACAAAAGAAAAAAGCTAGGCAAAAAAAGGCGAATGAAAAGTACTAAAGAAAATCATTTAAATAAAATATATATTCAGAAAAAACGACACGAATAGAATCAGTAACCAAAACCTAAAAAAAGAAAATTAAAATAGAAAGATAAAAAAATAAAGAAAATATAAAAAAAAAGACCCAGGATAAAGCAATAATGACTCATAATCGGAAATCAAGGGCCTCCCCTGAAACTCGAAGAACAGTGAAAAAGAAGTAAAATTAAAATAGATTAATGGTAAAACAAGAAAACACCAAAAGAAATATCTAAAAACGGATCACAAGAAGCCAAAACAAAGAGACATAACAAAAACTACAACACGACTATCACGTAAGCATTGTGATTAATATTCAACGGGAAAAAAAAATGCAAACGTGTATACCACTGTTAAGGTAATAAGTGATCAAAGAAAAAGACAAAGTAAAACAAAATAAAAACAATACAAAAGTAACAAAACTAAGACGAGCTGAAAGGGTGTAGGCGATTTCTACTAATTAATACAAACAAAAGAAATAAAATTACACTCTAAATTAAAGAAAATCAGTCGACCAAAACAAAGATTCTGTATTACGGACCAAAAAAAAAAAAGAAAGAAACGAAGAATAAAAATTAGAAATAAATGATACGAAAAATATATTAGACACAAACAAAAAAATACAAGGAAAAAAAAAGAACTGGAGACTGACAGACTTCAAGAAAAAAAAAAAAATCAAAGCAATAATTTGAATAAAAACAAACGGACCCAAATCATTCACAAATCAAGGAAAAAAAAAGACTCATAAAAACAAATAATCTATCAACCTAACCAAGATGAAGTATGTAAAAATGAAAGCAGAATGAAGAGAGGGGAAGAAAGAAAAATTGCCAAAATAGGGACAAAAAATGAAGAAAATAATAAAGAACTAAGCATGGAAAAGTAACAGGTAATATCCGAAGAAATGATAACAACTAATCAAATTAAAAACCACATAGGAGCCAATAAATTGAAAAAACAACATATGAAAAAAATGATACATCACACATAAAAGAAATTAAAATAAAAGAGCGAAGTAATAAATCTCAAAATAAAGAGATATCCAAAATAATAGACCAAACAAGATACACACATATGATATTTCAAGAGAGATAAACATAAAATAACAGGAAACCATAATAGCGAAAAAAAGAAACGGAAGCTAAAAAGATGGAATCAAGATAAAGTCATATACATAAAATAACCAGAATTACAAAAAACACATCAAGAAACTAGACACAGCAGATACTCCCCAATTAAAAATATAATTAATAATAAAGATAAGAGACAACCTATCCAAGAGAAAGAAGAAAGAATACAATAAAGCAAGAACATCAAAGTAACTTAGTAATAATTAAGCAGGAAGTACAAGACAAGATGTATAATTCATTGGACAAAACAGTAATACAACAAGCTAAGAAGCAACTATTTAAATAGGGCGGCTTCGAAGAAAAAATTAAAGACAACAGTAAAAGGAAGGATAAAAGAAATTCAACAAAGAGAAAAAGAAAGTCAAAGAAAAGCATAAGAGGGAACCAAAAATAAAAACGTATACCCAATAAAGTGGCTCCATAGTGTGAGTTGTTTTACAGTAGTAAAAATAGGGGAAGCTATAAATAACATTGATTAAAAAAGCAACAAGAATTAGAATACATATTAAAGATTAATAACAGAAGAAAAATAGACAAAAAAAAACATAGCAACACTAAAAACATAAAGAAAAAACAACATACAGATAGAAAAAGAAAAAGCTAAGAAATGGTGTAACCAAAAGGCATTTAAAAAAAGAATAAAAACAAAACAATCTCAAACAATTAAAAACATTCAAACAAATGTATAATCTCTAAAGCGATTCGCACAGAGCAATAGGTTAATAATGCAAGAAATAAACTACTTTAGGTTAAATAAATCACAAGTCAAATAAACCTAGTGAGCAAATGAACCAATAGAAGAGATACAAAAACAACGAAAAAAAAAAAATTAATAAAGAAGAAATCCTAAGCTATAGTAAAGATACCAAAGTAAGCGTAAAAGGATATTCAAGAAAAGGAAAGTGAGGACATTAGAATCAAAACTAAACAAAAGATAAAGAAAGTCATAACCCACCGTAAGATCGAACGAAGAAAACGTAACACCACATCAGAAAACCAAAAAAGAAAAACTTAAAGAAAGAAGGGTAAAACAAAAAAGTCAGAGTAAGGGATGTAAAGAGAATGAACAAAAACCACGAAAGAGAGACGAAATAGGAAAGATCAAAGGTAGTTCAAAAAATAGGGGAAGAATTCCCAAAAAAAGAAATAAATCAAGAAAAAGAGAAGCGAAAAATTATACTAAACAGAAGAAACGAATGGCAAATCACAGCTTTATCAAAATGGAACAAGCAGAGAATAAATAATATTCTAATTATATAAGATCCAATACTAAACACAAGCGCGATGCTTTATAAGACAAAACACAAATTTATAAAAACAAATAACCAAATAAGAACATTCCAGAAACAAAACAACAAAAAAAAAAAATAAGCAGACCGTTAAAATCAGGAGATTAAAAAGTAAGATAAAAGCTAGACAAGACTTAAGAAGCATAGGGTACTTTAGTAAAAATGAAAAGTCGGGAAACTTCATTACCAAAACAAAAGTCAATTTCTAATACCTTTAATATAAAAGTAATGATACGACTTACACAAGTATGAAAGTCACAGGTCACACTTACAAAGGAGAAAATAAAATATAAACTAAACAAAATCATCCTCAATACAAGAAACAAGCAAACACGTCTGAATCATAGATATCATAAACTAGACACTAATAAAAACTAATCCATTACTATACTATAAATCAAAAGAAAAAAAGAAGACGGTAAGTTAGGAAAAGCAGTATTTTAAAATAGACAGAAACGTATACTCAATCAAAAATATACACGTTAAATACAACAACAAGAAAAAGTACCGATCAAAAGTTTATAAATAACATACAGTAAGATATTATATACGGGTAAACATCTTATATACATCAAACGGAAACAATTTAAAAAAAATAAGAAATAGATTCAAACAAAGTAAGATATAATAGATAACCAAAATGGCTTTAAAAAGGAAAAACATAAAACCAAATTAAACAAAGAAAAGTTAATAATGATGAAGTATCCAACAATCATAACGAACTAAAGTAGTAACCTAGCATTAGTACAATAAAAAATGTTATTTACAGACGCCAATCCATAGACGTGTGGTAATTAAATACTGATGACTGAAGTACCTAGAGTATGAACCTTAATTAGAGTAAGAAAAAAGAAAATGCTTAATATCTTTTCCCATTACGAAAAGAAGCTCAAACAAATAAAGGAAGACGCATCAATATCAAGTAATTGAAAAATAAAAGCTTAAAATAACCCAAAATTAACAAAAAGACAAGGATTAAAAAAAAACGGATAAGAAAGTGTAACAAAATAAAATACAACTAAAGAAAGTATAATACTAAAAAATACCCTTAGGACTTTTAAAAAAATGCGAAGCACTATCTATTGTACTCAAAGAAGTACGGTACCTTTAACAAAATAAAGGACAGTCACAAAAAAGAATAGATACTCCAAAAGGTTCGCCAACCATAGAAAGTCCTGGAAAAAAGAAAAAATTGATTATAACACATTCGCTCTATTATCCCTCATAGCAATAGTAATTTATAAGATGCAAAATTATTAAACAGTAAATAATTAAATTAAGACAGTGGATATTACTACATCAAATAATCGCTCGAAGGCAATCGGTAACTTAAGAGAACGTATAATAATCAAATACTTACAACTAAAAATAGACTAACAAGCAACATTAAACCACCAAACGGAAGAAAATAAATCCAACTCACACTTGTACCAAAAGAAGGCTCAACTACAAGATTTTCAATTGTTAAGACAACATTAAACAAAAGAGAGCTAGGAGGGCTCAACAAAAAAATGCCAAAAGAAAGATACATAAAGATCATAATAACAAAACTCGAAAATCAATAAAAAAGCCAACAGAAACCCAATAACTCACCCCAAAATTTCATGAACTAAAGCATCAACTAAGAAAATATTCTTTAAAATGAGAGATCTACCAAAAACGAATTACAAGCGCAAAAACGTTATACAATTTCCCCAAAAGGTGACAGAATATTGTTCAGGGAAAAGTAAGTGAGAAGAAAAGAAAGAAAAGAAAAAGTCAGGAAACAGCGGTTGAAAAGAAAGCGAAAGAAAGCAAGAAAAAGAGAATAGTGTAGCAAGAAGAGTAAGGAAAGAGACCGAGAAGAAGAAGAAAGTCAAAGTTAAAGAGGAGCAAGGAAAAGTACGATCGATGACGGAAAAGAAGAAGGAAGAAGAAAGGTAACCTGTGAAGTTTCAACAAAAACTATCCAAACACAGAAGTAAACAGATTAAAAGATTTACATAGAAAACAAAACAACAATTCTCCATATCATAATTACACAGATACACAACATTGAAACTGACACACTATCAAAATGGGAAAACGATAAGAGCAAAACAAACATATCAAGGTGAACAAAGTAAGAACCCAAAAAGAAAGTAAAACAAGTATAAATTAAAAAAATAAAAGACAAAAAAAAAAGGCATAGTTAAGAATTCACATTGTATAAGCTAAACAATCAAAAGACAGGTTTAACAAAACAACACAATAGACAAACATATTTTCTAAGAGGTAACACACTATATACAAGTATGTGAACTAAGACATCATAAATTCATGATTCTTAAAAAGTTATAAAGTCTATAAAAGAAGTGTAAGTATTCGGCAGCCGCACAATAACGAAATAAAAACGTAGCGTTCAATCACCTAAATCAAAATCTCATTAGCGACAAAAAAACCGGAATGAAATAACAAAAACGGTTGACAAGCAGAACCTAGAACCCTTTGCAGAAGTAGAATATAGATGAAGAACAAGCGGCTACCCCGCCTTGTCCCTCAATATGCTCTAAAGAGAACAGAAGAACAATGACTCAAGACAGAAAGCAGAAGAGAATAAGAGAAGAGAGAGTAAACGAAGTAAGACTAATATTAAAGTAACAAATAGGCCCCCAAATATAGAAGAAGTAACACCAGAGAATACCTAGAAAATGCTAGAAAACGCTAATCTAACACTCGGCATTGATACGAAGGATTAGAAAGAAGTGCAGACCGAAAAGAAAGAAGAGAGTCAAAAGAGTGAACAAAGTTACATAGAAAAAAAAGAACTACATATTTAACTAAGAACTATTCAAATATTCCTATCAAGAAATGATAAAAAGGTACAAAAGGAATAAAAAGAAATGAAAAAACTAAGTTTCATTTAAGTTAATTTTATAAAAGAAAAGAAAACTAAGATAAGAACCGAACAGAACCAAGCGAAAAATAGGGGGGGAGCCAAGTGGCCATCTTGAGAGTTCTATTCTTGGTTAATGCATGTAGTTAAGTTAGGTATGCTTTGGGGTGAACTTGTGGGTCAGTATGCATGCTTTTTTTTCTTGCAGAAAATTTAGCATTGGATATTAACTATTTATTTTGAGTATTCTGTAGCTTATATATTTCTTACCGAGGGGGGGGGGGGGGGGGGTGGGGGGGGTCTACGGCAAAGCTAAAGGATGGGTTATTATCAGTCTGGCGATGTTGTGGTTAAAGGAATACTATCTTTTTTGACTAAGTCTTACACTAAAACTGAGCAATATTGTTTTAACTTCTCTCACAATTACTACCGCTCTTCAGAATCTCACCCACTTCACCAATCCATACTCCTACCCTTAAACAAACATAAAACTTATCTATCTAAAATTCCCTCACATCTCTTTGCTTGCCCCGTCTTGTCCTGTTTATTACGCATATAATTTTGTGCTATGTGCAATATATGAAGTGTGCCGATCGATTCGTTTTCGCAGTCATTTTTTTCCATACTTCATACTCGAGTGTCATAGGCTACTTTTTATTAGAATTTAACAAGAGAAAAATCGATTATTCCTAGACAAGCACCGATTTTAACCGATATTTTCGGAGCTAAGTGTGTTCAACAATGAATTTCCAATGTAAGGCTTACCTAGATTTTAGCATGAAATTAGTATAAAGCAATATATATATAGAAAATAGTTATTAAATATTTGTTTCAATTCCTTATTTTGACACATGCATTTTTCCAGTTAAACTTGAATTTCAAGGTTTTTGTTTTGACAACACTTGATTCTCGTGACGTGAAAACTTGTATTTAAATAGGCAAAAGTTTCATTTCCCCTACTACGGCAAAGCCTAAAGGAAGGGTTATGTTTTTAGCAGTCTGACTATGTTTGTGGTTAAGGATGTTCCACCGTAGCTCCTAAGCTATTCATTCGATTTTGATCAATGAGGTGCCAATCGATTCGTTTTCGAGTCTCGAGTGTCATAGGTTACTTTTTACTGAAATTTAACAAGAGGAAAGATAGATTATTCCTAGACAAGCACTGATTTTAACCGATATTTTCGTAGCTAAGTGTGTTTTAGTTCAAACAAAAGTCGTAATCAATAATGAATTTTCAGTTTAAGGCTGACCTAGATTTTGGCATGAAATTAGTTAAAAGCAATTATAACTCAAGCCACACTGCGGCAAAGCCTAAAGGAAGGGTTATGTTTTTAGCAGTCTGGCTATGTCTGTGGTTAAGGATGTTCCACCGTAGCTCCTTAATTATTAATTCGATTTTGATGAATAAGTAAAATAAAAAAGTTTTAAAAACCTGTATCCCGACTACAAAAAAAGCTCTAAAAAGTCAGAAATAATAACAAGTTTAAAAAACTATAACCCGACTACAAAAAAAAAAAAAAAAACACTGAAAGGATCTCTA
>JAXGGA010014099.1:0-14408 GCA_038373865.1 Uloborus plumipes | reverse complement strand
ATCCTTTCAGTGTTTTTTTTTTTTTGATTTTTTTCTTTTTTTTTGTAGTCGGGTTATAGTTTTTTAAACTTGTTATTATTTCTGACTTTTTAGAGCTTTTTTTGTAGTCGGGATACAGGTTTTTAAAACTTTTTTATTTTACTTTATTCATCAAAAATCGAATTAATAATTAAGGAGCTACGGTTGGAACATCTTAACCACAGACATAGCCAGGACTGCTAAAAAACATAACCCTTCCTTTAGGCTTTGCCGCAGAGTGTGGCTTGAGTTATAATTGCTTTTAACTAATTTCATGCCAAAATCTAGGGTCAGCCTTAAACTGAAAATTCATTAGTGATTACGACTTTTGTTTGAACCTTAAAAACACACTTAGCTACGAAAATATCGGTTAAAATCAGTGCTTGTCTAGGATATAATCTATCTTTCCTCTTGTTAAATTTCAGTATAAAAGTAAACCTATGACACTCGAGACTCGAATAACGAATCGATTGGCACCTCATTGATCAAAATCGAAATGGAATAGCTTAGGAGTACGGTGGAACATCCTTAACCACAAACATCGTCAGACTGCTACAAAACATAACCTTCACTTTAGGCTTTGCCGTAGTAGGGGGAAATGAAAACTTTTGCCTATTTAAATACAAGATTTTCACGTCACGAGAATCAAGTGTTGTCAAAACAAAAACCTTGAAATTCAAGTTTAACTGGAAAAATGCATGTGCCAAAATAATGAATTGAAACAAATATTTAATAACTGTCTTTTATATGATGTATTGTCTTTGAACTAATTTCATGCTAAAATCATGGTAAGCCTTGCACTGGAAATTCATTGTTGAACACACTTAGCTCCGAAAATATCGTGTAAAAATCGGTGCTTGTCTAGGATTAATTGATTTTTCCTCTTGTTAAATTCTATTATTTATAAAAAGTAGGCCTATGACACTCGAGACTCGAAAACGAATCGATCGGCACCTCATTCATCAAAATCGAATGAATAGTTTAGGAGCTACGGTGGAACATCCTTAACCACAAACATAGCCAGACTGATATAACCCTTCCTTTAGGCTTTGCCGTAGTCGGGTAAAAATATATAAGCTACAAATACTCAGAAATAAATAGTTAATACAATGCTAAATTTTCTGACAAGAAAAAAAAATGCATACTACAGCAACCCAAGCATACCAAGCATACTACAGCATACCAAGAAGACAATGCCCCCCCCCCCTCCTGGTTCTTCTCAGTTGTGCTTTTAGGACATTAATTTCGGAAAAATTTTAGATGAGATCCTGAACCTTATCTTATTTTTGAACGTTTATCAAAAATAGCCAGGGACGGCAGTGTCCGCTCCCCTATATTTTCGAGAATTCGGTTTGTGTTATTCAAATTATGTTTTTCGCAATGACGAGTGTGTGTATGTGTGCGTTGGCGATCGTGCGCGTGTGTGTGTGTTCCTTCGCCTAAGGGGTTCGCCATGATGTCCTTCATGGTGATGCAGCGAGACACACACTCCAATGAGCAGGTCCGAGTTAGTGGAGCACTGGGACGCGAGGCGGTAGATTGTCCCACAGAAAGAGGGACCACACGACACGACGTTTGAGCCCCGAATAGAAAACATAGAGCAATTTGCCATTGCTTTAAAAAAAAAAGAAAAATTAAATTAAAAAAAAAAAAGTTTTGAACGAAAGGACACAGCGCATAAAATATAAATAACAGATTGCAAATCTCCAATCATAAGATTTCTTAGCTCAGTATTATCTTGCTTTTATTCAGTTCAGTTTCTAAACTAAATTACAAAATGGAATTTTTTCACTTTCGTTTATTAACTTCATTGATTGGACTCTTATTTTTTTTTCTTCTTCTTTAGTAAGGGTTGCTTCTGGTATCTGACGCTTCTTTGATTGCTTCCTATTCCTTTTCAATTTTTGAAGAATGAATGTTTATCTCATTTTTTGTTTTATCTGATAAACCTTCACTATCAGAATCGTAAGACTTATCTGAAGAAATTGTAGAAAAGTTTGGATCAGATGCCTCTTGATCACTTTCTGTTTCGATTTGAGCAACTGAAAGAAAAATAAACATGTGACAGTTTTTTTTTTTTTTTTTTTGAGTAATAAAATTATGCAATTTCATGATTCTCGTTTATGGAGAGCATTCACTCTTTCATTTATTTAACTTTTTGTACAGTCATAACTTCCTCCCCCCCTCCCATTAAATGGAACTGTTTACCAGAAACAATGATGCTATGTTCAAAAATGAAAACGTCTTGTTCAAACCTTCCCATTAAATCTAAAGGGTAAATTTAACTTGGGGGGGAAAAAACAAAATGAAAAGGATGTGATGATTTTTTCCCTAGTAAAATCACCACATTATTTGATCTTACTTTCCAATTAATTTAAGCCTGTTTAACAGAAGTAATAGTTCTATGTTCAAAACCGTTTACGGAATAACGTTTAGTTCAAACTTTCCTGCCGAATTTAAAGTGAAAAAAAAAAATGAAAAGGATTCGATGGTTTTTTCTTTGCAAAATCGTCACATCATTTTGTTTTTATCCCAATAACTGGAATAGTTTATAGTTTGTCGAAAATAATTACTTCTATGTTCTAACACAAAACCGTTAAGTTCAAACATTCTTTGAAGATTGTAAAATTATCACAACCTATTGTTTTCTTCCCAATAAATTGAATGGTTAATCAGAAACAGTTGGTTTTTATTCCAAAACCGAACCATTCAGTTCAAACCTTTCTATTAAATTTACAGGATATATGTAACGTGAAAAAAAAAAAAAAGTAAAGAAAGGGATGTGATGATTTTTGCTCGTAAAATCATAACATCCCCTTTTTTCTTTCCAATAAATAAAACTGCTAAACAGAGAAAGAGAAATAATAGTTCTTTGTTTTAAAAAACCATCAACAAAAAAGTTTAGTTTGAACTTTACTGTTAAATTTACAGGGTAATCTACAGGACCCAAATTTGTATGTTACTCTGCACTTTTGGGGGAAGGAAGGAGACCGGGATAAGAAGTGCTTTGTTTATCTAATTTGTCTCGTTATGAAACATTAATAAACCTTATGTATCGGAATAAGTGACAGCCCGAAAAAAAAATTAGTACATTAAAACGGTATACGCCCAAAATGTCGCGGCCGAAATGTCGCGGGCCAAAATGTCGCGGCCAAAATGTCGGCCGAGCCCAAAAATGTCGCGGGCGCTAATAATGTCGCGGACTACAAAAAATGTCGCCGGTGCTACCATGAAATGGTCGCCCGAGCCTAAATGTCGCAGGGCTAGAAAATGTTCGCAGGGGCCAAATTGTCGCACGAGTTTCACAAAATGTCGCCCGAGCTCAAAATGTCGCGGGTAAAAAAAATGTCGCGGGCAAAAAATGTCGCCGAGCCAAAATGCCGCGGGGGCTAAAATTTGTCGCGGAGCCAAAATGTCGCCGGTCCAAAATGTCGCCCGAGCCAAAATGTCCGCAGGGCTACAATGTCGCGGGCACAAAGCTGTCGCGTGGTCCAAAATGTCCGCAGTGCCCGATAAATGTCGCGGGCCAAAAAATGTCGCCGTGTCAAAAAATGTCGCCGGGCCGAAAATGTCGCCAGGGCCCAAAATGTCGCCGGGCCAAAATGTCGCCGATCAAAATGTCGCCGGTCCAAAATTGTCGCCGAGCCAAAAATGGTCGCGGGGCTAAAATGTCGCAGGGCCAAAATGTCGCCGGTCCAAAAATGTCGCAGAGCCAAAAATGTCGCGGGCCCAAAATGTCGCCGGTCACAAATGTCGCCGGTCCAAAAAAATGTCGCACGGTTCCAAAAATGGTCGCGGGCCCAAAATGTCGCCAGTTTCAAATGTCGTCAGACAAAAATGTATGAAGGTCGATATTGATACCGGTTAGTATCAAAAATTAAAATATATGAAAAGGCTTTTTTTACACCGAATTAGCCAAAAATTTGCTAATTGCTGTTGATTGCATCACACACTGTGCCGTTAACGAATAGTATTATGGACTAAAATTTTTGAAAATACTACTAATAAAATAGAACATTTTACCCTTTCGGCTTGTAACTGTTTCCGAGAGCGCTTTCCAAGAAACAAATAGTTTTCACCAAACAAAGCGTACGTTATTTATTTCAATAGCTTATTTCCACCGGTAACTCGCTATCTACCAACTTTAAAAACGAATAGGATTAGCAGCCCAAGCCCAAGTTATAATTGATATCGAAAGGAAAATTTGTGTGGTTAAAAAAAAAGAAGTTGAAGAACAGTGAGAATGAATAAGACAGATATACAATGTTTGAAACTTGGTTTCTGTTAAAATTTCTTACATGATCGAAAGAAAGTCTTAATTATTTAAATAATTATTGAGGTCTTTACTTTATATGTCTTCTCTTCATAAAATGTGTAAAAGAAAGTATTGGATCAGTGAAAAATTATCAATTTGGCAAGAATTTACACTTTCTGACGTGTGAGGAACTTAAATTTTTTTTATTGTGCGTGAATAGACGGAAATTTGGTACATACATGTACCAAACCAATATGTGATTCAGTGGCTGATTGGTTTTGCCGCCAAGCTTCTTCACAAGTTTTACCATGCAAGAATGTAATGGAACGTTTTCAGCATAGCGTGATTAATGTCTGAAGAAGGTTTCAGACCGAAATAAAATAAAAAATTTGGCCCATAGGAAGCCTTCAGAAGATACGCCACATCATCGAGGAAGCAGAGCCAAATTTGAACTTTTTATTTTTCATTATTTGTGAGTGATGTATATCGAAGAAGTTAATGCAAGTATTCAAACAAAATTTTGTTTGTAGAAGGGTCTTAAAGGGAGAGATATTCATTTCTGGCGTTAATCAGCTCATACATGGTTTGTACCTTCGTTACAATCAGTATTTAAATGTGGAGTCGAATATAATACCATTTTTTCTCTTGACATTTCACCTCCCCTTCCACCACTCAGTTGTTACAAAGAAAGCAATAATTCCATGAACTAATTTGATTTCAAACGTCCCCAAACAACTCTTAAAGAAAATGTTCTATAAGAAAATTGCCGGCTACGCGGTGATTAAACGGTATTCCGTTTTTGCAAAAAAAAAAAAAAAAATGCCTTTACAGTAAATTTATTTGTTTAATTTCTTTGTGTAAAAAAAAAAAGAAATAATCCTAAATATAGTTTAAAAAAACTAAAAAATACGCTTTTAGAGTAAATCAAATTCAAAAGAAAATTTTGAAAACTGTTGAATATCCGCTAAGTTTACATGCACTTATAATATGCATTTTGTGGACGATCGATGCCCAACTCAGAACTAATGTCAAATGCACTTATTATACATGCAATATAGTTTAGCCTTTAGTAATAATAATGGTATTAAACATATTACTTTTATACGTTTGTAAAGAACGTGAATTTTATTTTTGACTCAGAGTTACATACATACAAACGAACAAACAAAAAAACCTACTTGTGAAACTATTAAAAGCGTATTAAAAAAGGAAGAAATTTAGCGTCCCTGGGCCCTAAGTACAGCCCTGAAAAAACTATGGCATTATTTTGGTACTGAAATAATTTAAGCTTTAGAAGAAATCAATTTAGTTACATTTCTGTTAATAACTTAAGCTAATTTTCTAAGCTGCTACGTTTAAAAACAGTTACTAAACAGGTGTATTTATCATATCGTGACAAGCTTATTAGTAAAATTGAGCTACATAATTAAGCTGCATTGAATTTGTGAATTACTGGAAACATTCAATCTGTACTATACACTTACGTCATTTTGGAACGGATATATTTTGGACCGGCGTTATTTTGGACCGGCGACATTTTTAACCGGTGACATTCTGGACCGGCGACATTTTTGACCGGCGAAATTCTGGATCGGCGACATTTTGGACCGGCGACATTTTTGATCGGCGACATTTTGGCCCAACGACATTTTCGACCGGCGACATTTTCGACCGGCGACATTTTTGACCGGCGACATTCTGGCCCGGCACAATTTTTGACCGTCGACATTTTGACCACGCGACATTTTGACCCGCGACATTTTGGGCAGGCGACATTTTGGACTGGCGACATTTTGGCCCGCGACATTTTAGCCCGCGACATTTTGGCTCGGCGACATTTTGGACCGGCGACATTTTTGCCCGCGACATTTTAGCCCGCGACATTTTGGCTCGGCGACATTTTGGACCGGCGACATTTTTGCCCGCGACATTTTAGCCCGCGACATTTTGGCTCGGCGACATTTTGGACCGGCGACATTTTGGCCCGCGACATTTTAGCCCGCGACATTTTGGCTCGGCGACATTTTGGACCGGCGACATTTTTGCCCGCGACATTTTAGCCCGCGACATTTTGGCTCAACGACATTTTGGCCGCGACATTTTGGCCCGCGACATTTCGGCCGCGACATTTTGACCCCAAACCCATTAAAACGGGGTGTATCGGAACAACGGAGCGAATGGGAACAAAACTTCCAGATCATACAAAGAAATTCTCCATAAATGTACTGCTGCAAATCTTGTAAATAGTGGTTATTTGGATACTGTTGAATTATCAATTTGTAAAATTTGCTGTTTATAAAATTATCGTTGTTACGTCGTAACTTTAGGCTATATTTGTTTTGGACAATTTACACCCATACACTTATCACAAAGATTATATTTACAGCGTACACCGTTATGGACTTTTATTTCTTCTGAATCTTATATGTTGGGAATTTAAAATTCGAATATTTTGAATTTAGATGAAATTTTGCTAGTTAAACTCATCTCTATAGATATTTTTCTTGAAGAAGAAAAAAAATTGATTTTACACCCAAAAAAAGATAAATAAATAAATGAATGAATAAATTCATAAATAATAAATTCATAAATAATAAATAAAAGTGTGAACCACCATTTTTGTCACTAGTTGGAGTATCTTCTTGAGGAACAAGGATTTTCTGAGCTACTTTCCGCTTTTCAATATTTGCTTGCAATTCTTCTTCTCTGTCTTTTTCCAGCGCTCTTCCTTCCTCAATCCAATCCTGTTGATAAGCCAGCTTTTTTTCCCAAAAGTCAGCACGCTTCGGAGAAAAATAAAAAACAAGGATTCACGCGGTCTTTCGTGGTTCAGTAAAATAAAAGTAATGTATGTACAACTGCTTCGATACATTATCAAACTTCATAATAAAGACTTTTACGAAAGAAATCACTTAAAACAGCGTTTCCCAACCTTTTTAATTCGCATTTATTAGTTTCACATGTGGGTTTGTTTGTATGTATGTATGTAACTCTGAATGAAGGATAAAATCCATGTTCTTTACAAAAGTAAAAGTAATATATTTAATACTATTAGTAATACTAAAGGCTAATCTTTGCATGTTGATGTATTATAAGTGTTTCAGTTGTTTGTATGCAACTCTGAATAGAAGATAAAATTCACGTTCTTTGCAAATATAAAATATATTTAATACTATTATTAATACTAAAGGCTAAACCATCTTCACATGCTGATGATTATTATTGATATTATAAGTGAAAGTAAACTTTGCGGATACTCAATAGTTTTGTAAATCAGAGGGAAAGTCTATTTCATTGTCGTACCGTAAAATGGAGTGTATATAGGAACAGCGGGGTGATTCGGAACAAAACTTCTAGATCATACAACGAAATTCTTCATAAATACACCGTCGGGTATTTTTGGCAGTTGCATTTTTTTCTAGAAAGGTAATATTATAAGGAGTAGGAATAATTTTTTTTGTCATTCTGGCAACAATATTGGCTTCTGTGCAAGGGTGCAAGCGGAAGGCTAAAAAACATCAAGTTTTCATGGTCTGCAAAACTTTGAATATAAAGTACAGACTTCTTTATGTTTAAAATCTCAGGATAGTATTTTTTTTACTATGCAATATATCTGAGCAACGGAGTACCACATTAGAAGAGACACCATATTTTAATTGTGGCATTAAAAAGGAAAATTCTTCATAATAACATAGGATAAGGATTTCGTGTCTCTCCTGTTTTGCCACAAGGAGAATTCGCCACCTTGTGATTGACAGGTCAGGTATCGTCACGCTTCAGTGATCTCCCTACACAGTGGGAAGGGAAAAGTGGTACACGGATTATCTAGTATCTACCCCTATCACTGAGCTTGAAGAGGGAAAATATTCAATCATTTAAAATTTTAGACGGGTTGATAATTTCTTTCAGAAAGTTTATTTTGTGGAGCATTTTCTTGGAAAAAATAAGTGAAGTTTCATAATGGAAACAACTTTGACTCATATATTTTACAGTATGTCACGTTTACGTTTATTTTACATAATTCAATTTGCTAACTCTTTTAATCATATTTAAACAAATGTGATTGAAACCCAGAATCAGCAACAATAGTAAAATTAATTGCAAAATTGGCGATATTACAACTTTTTCAAAATATTGCAAAAATGTGATTCAGGAAGTCAGTAAGGAAAAATTTCTAACTTTATTTTTGTAATTTTCTGCCTTCATCAAAGCGCTTTCACTTTTTTATAGCAATTATAAGGATTAAAGAAATAATAATGATTTATTTTTATCATATTAAATTAGCATTGCTATCACAAATTCGACTTCGATATCAAACCACTGGTTGAAACTCAACGGTTACTTTTTCAAATTGTACAAGTAAAGGGGCCACTGCAAATGTGATGGGCCTACTGTCCCAAAATTTCTAAACCGAGCCATCTAAACACACCATTTACACACTGTTGAAAATGCTCCCCTTTTCCCCTTTTATTTGTTGATGGTAATTTTGTAAAGATAAATTTTTGAACTATTAGTTGAATTTCTTGATTTAAAGTCCATGTCTTTTTTCCTGAAACAAATTAACTGAAAAAAAAGTTGCACTAATAGGTGAAACAGCAAATTATATTTGAATCGCAATCGATCTTTTACAGTGTAATGTGAATAAAATTTAGAATGAAAAAGTATTTCTTTGCAGTCTTATAATTTATAAAATTATTCTATATGACAGAAAGTTGCAGATTTCAAAAGATTTTTGTTCCGGGAAACTTCTTTTTACTTAAAATACGTGGGGGAAAGTCATATAGAGCGTATGTATATGAGCGTAAAAGTCCAGCACACAGACAGTGATGAATAAGTGGGAAAATCTTTCAGGACAATCCCTGAAACACAGAGATTTCAAGAAACTAAAGAAAAGGCAGAATTCAGCCCACAAGATGTTATGAAAAAACTTAAGCCAAGTCACAATTGCTAGTTTTAAGGACATGTACATAGTTGTGGACGACATAAGTGACTTCCATTCATGTTAAATCTTTGCACTTCAATTCAAAAACATTTCTTAAAATTAATTTTTCATAAGTTAAAAATTATTTTGAATTTTGACAAATCATAAACGTTTACTGGTATAGAAAATAAACTTTATTTGACAGTAACTATCTGTTTTTATTCTCCCCTATCAATATTATTCATGTTTGTGAGACCTATTACAGGTTAAATTGAAAAAAATAAAAATACTAACATGTGTTCTGATTGACCCCTATGCGTTGGGATTCGGAACACCCCTAAAGTCCAAAATATAAATAATAACTGTTCAAAATGTTTTGTCTTTGCTTGGAATATCAAAAGTAAAGCAAGACCGAAGTTTTTACCCAAGAAATAAACTAAACAAGAATTTCTGTCAAGAACTAAACGAGCCTACTTCCCGTACATCGACATCGGCATTGTAGCATCTGATCAACATTCTCTTGAATATCTGAAACTGAAAATTATGTCAAACATACCTTTATAGCACTTAAAGCTGATTTCTAAAAGCAAAATATACCCCTCTCATCAGATGAAATGGACACGTAAAAAGTAAATAAACGAGTAAATAAAGTTTTGTCGCACCTTTTAAAGAATGTAACTGTCATAGTTCTTCCGTAGAAAAATTCCACAATCGTTTTCAAAAGAAAAAAAATTAATAAATAAAATAAAAGTACAAAGAACATCAAAACACATTTTATCAAAGAAAGAAAAAAAAAAAAAAACCTCGTTCGTTAATCAAATGTCTCGAATTTTATTTTTAATCCGTTGCCAGTTGTTAAATATAAATAAAGAATAAAATGCTCTCGTGAATGAAAAATTTTTGAAAACAAAAAAAAAATCCGTCTGTCAAAAAAAATAATAATAATAATAATAATAAATTAAACAAAAATAAATAAATAAATAAATAAACAAAAAATCGTCTGCCCAGTTAGTCATTTTTTTCTGAGACTGCATTTCCGCCATGTTTGCGGAGTCGGAGCCGAAATAAGAGTCCTCACAGAAGATTATTCAGAAAAGTACTTTACAATACATTATTTATCAAAACCATTTTTTTTACAAAGTTAGGTTGAAGGAAATCTGCCTTTAAGTTCAGAATCAACATTCAATTTAAATTTCCCAGTAGGCGCTCATGTTAAAAAATTTTCTGAACGGTTCATCATTGAACGAAAAATGATTCAAATTGAAAAGTGAAATATGGGAATGAGCCTCTCTGAAATCTTTGGAACAAAAAAAAGTTTATTCAATTCGGACGGTTCACTTAAAAGTCTTTAGGTGGGGAAAGGTTTCTTGAACGGTTCAATGTTTAACGAAAAAATGTTCAAATTGAAAATTTAAATACGGTAATGAAGTATCCTTGCCGAGATCTTTCGAACAAAAAAAAAAGTTTGTTTAAATCGGACTGTTCACTCAAAAGTTATTAGGGGTGAGAGCTTGTTTGAACGGTTCAATGTTGAACGAAAAATTGTTCAAATCGAAAATGTAGATACGGGAATGAAGTATCCTTGAAAAGATCTTTCAAACAAAAAAAAGTTTATTCCATTCGGACGGTTCACTCAAAAGTTATTAGGTGGGGAAAGGTTGCTTGAACGGTTCAATCTTGAACGAAAAATTGTTCAAATCGGAAATTTAAAAACGGGAATGAAGTATTCTTGATAAGATCTTTCGAACAAAAAAAAGTTTATTCAATTCGGACTGTTCACTTAAAAGTTATTAGGTGGGGAAAGGTTGCTTGAACGGTTCAATGTTGAACCAAAAATGTTCAAATTTAAAAACGGTAATAAAATATCCTTGCTGAGATGCTTCGAACAAAAAAAAAGTTTGTTTAAATCGGACTGTTCACTCAAAAGTTATTAGGGGTGACAGCTTGTTTGAACGGTTCAATGTTGAACGAATAATTGTTCAAATCGAAAATTTAAAAACGGGAATGAAGTATTCTTGATAAGATCTTTCGAACAAAAAAAAGTTTATTCAATTCGGATGGTGCACTTAAAAGCTATTAGGTGGGGAAAGGTTGCTTGAACTGTTCAATGTTCAACCAAAAATGTTCAAATTTAAAATTTAAATAAGGTAATAAAGTATCCTTGCCGAGATGCTTCGAAAGAAAAAAAGTTTGTGTAAATCGGACTGTTCACTCAAACGTTATTAGGGATGACAGCTTGTTTGAACGGTTCAATGTTGAACGAAAAATTATTCAAATCGAAAATTTAAAAACGGGAATGAAGTATCCTTGAAAAGATCTTTCGAACAAAAAAAAGTTTATTCAAATCGGACTGTTAATTAAAAAGTTAATATCGCGGGACAGGTTGTTTGAACGACTCAAAGTTGAACCAAAAATTGTTCAAATCGAAAAATCAAATATGGGAATGAGCTGTACTCGCCGAGATCTTTCCAACAAAAAAAATTTCGTTCAAATCGGAATGTTCATCCAAAAGTTATAAGGGGGGGGGGGGGGGGGGCAGACGGACCGACCGACCGACAGACACACAAATTCCCCATCTCAATACCCTACTTTCAAATTTTTAATTTTTCGATATTTTTTTTTTATTTTTTATTTTTTATTTATTTATTTATTTATTTATTTTTTTTTTTTTTTTGACTTTGTTTTGGACTTGGCGATATTTTTTGGACTTGGCGATATTTTTTAGATGCATTAGGCCACTTTTAATGCTTTTTTCGTCTCTTTTATTTTTAACGGGAAAGTAGGCTAAAAAGCAATCTTTTAACTGCTTTTTAAACAGTCAAAGCTGAGAAGTGTTCTGATTCACCCCATTTTACGGTATTTCTTTAAAATAAAAAAAAGTTTTAATAAAGATACAAAATTTTAAGATGCCAATTAATTTATTCCCGTATCATGATCAAATATTTTTATAGCATAAATTTTAAGAGATCCTTGTGCTTGTTTCGAAGAACATATTTTTTTGAAATTTAACTGACAGCTAAATTCTAAATTTAAAAGTCCATGTTGAAACAAACAAACAAACACGACGTCGCTTGCCGGATTACCAATTATGGCTGTGCTTTTTTACACCTTCACGGTATATTATACAGTATAACTTCGATTTAACGATACCCGATTTAACGATTTCCTCAATTTAACGATACATTTCACTGGTCCCGATTCGTATGCCTTGAATTTAATGTTAAAACTTCATCAATTTAACGATAGCTTTCCTCGATTTAACGATGATATTGGACATGGCCAAATTATCTCTCACCAAAAATACAGTAGTACCTATTTTTAAAAAAATTCTGTAACTATTTTACTAGCAAAAGCACTAAAAACTATTTTACTAGTATGTCCCGATAGTAAGAAGATTCATCCCTCAGTAACTTCCAAACTTCTAGCATTCCAAACAAAATTTTTTGCGCCTTGAGAGAAGAGTGATCAATCGAAAAAAAATGAAGTCGAAAACGTTTTTCTCAATCCGAGAAAACAACACAAACATCAATGAAATACTTTTTAAAATAATATAAATGCATGGTTTTCTTAAAGAAGCAAAAGAACTTGTGTAAGCATTCACTTAATTATCAATATTTTAAGCCGTTTAACTTAAATTTTTGCTTTCCCGATTTAACGATATCCTCGACTTAACGATAATTTTTTACAGTCCCTAGTCAATCGTTAAATCGAGGTTATACTGTAAATAATGTCGGCCCCGCTTAATCGGGTAACGGATATACGAATACAATACCTCGCTTATACGAATAAAATATCACGGAACAGAATTTGTCCCGTGCTATAGATGCAATATTAAAAGGGTAGTTTTCGATTTTTCAATTTTATTTTTATATGATAGAGTAACATGTGTGAACATCATCGGTGAAAAAATTTTTGCGATACGATAAGTATTTTTTTTTTTAATAATTTTTAAAGTTCAAGAAAATGTGACGTCACTCGGCAGCGAAAGAAACGTCATCGGTACTTCCGCCGCGCCTCAGCCGACGAGGAGAAGCGAGGGAAACGCTTGGCTACGTTGAAGACGCACTTGAAGACTATTAACTCCTCGTGATTTTGGAAGATTTAAATCGCTCGTCCTCTCGAAAATAGGCAAAAACCATCATTGATATCACTTGAGGGAGATTGTTGGACTGTCCTTTGACGTATCCTGTCTCCATCATGCATCAAAAGGATTATTAAATATCTAAAAATTAAAAATAACTACGCGCTCAAAATGTCCGTAGCGATAACACGGGTCCGTCGCGGAGAGCTGAGGATTGAGGCCGAGTGACGTAACTCGTGACGTATCAGAAAAGCGCGCTTTTGCGCGTCGGATTTTTAAAAATTCATTAAAAATCAATCGTTGTGTTTTAAAATACGGCAGTGGTGAATTTTGGAGTTTTGAGGGTCAAGTAACAATATTTAATGATCAAAATGGGGATTTTTAATAGGTCACAACTACCCTATTGAATACCTCGTCGTAATCGAATAATATTTCTTGGAACCGATAGTATTCGTTTAAGCGGGGACGATAGTACTACTATTATTGTTATTCGAAAATAGGAAAAAACGTGTCTCATGATATTTTTCGATTTATTTATTTTTCTATGTCCACCATTCTATCAAAGGTACGCGTACAACCGTAGCCTACGTGGATGGGCGCTCCGCTTTACACCAGCCTGTAATTTTCGACCAATTTCTGAAGCTAAAAGGGGATGAAAAAATTAGTACCGTAAACGCGCCATCTGTCGGCTCAAAGCGCATTTATAATGAAATTTCTACGGGATTTTTAGTGTCGGACTTGGTAGATTTTTCAAAAATTATGCGCATTTTTTTTCAAAATTTCAACTCACTAGCATTGTAACAACTCAGGTTGATCTCCAAAAGCTACTGAAAAGAAATTTTTTTGCTTGGAAATTAAATTAACGCTAGATGAACACGACTCTGTCAGTAATTGCGCTTCAGATTAAAAAATGAACAAGTTACTTTTGAAAAAGCAAAAAAATACATCTTTTTTTATTCCAACATTTTTTCTAGGATTTTCAATCCTATGTGAAGTTATCAGCTGCCACTTAGCTGTTTCTGCGTTTTGCTAAATGCATTTTAAAACTTTAGGACGCAATAAAAATACTTTAAAAACTAATAATGCATCACAAAAAAATATTATTTTCCCATACATATACATGAGTGCAGCAG
>JAXGGA010014098.1:0-33104 GCA_038373865.1 Uloborus plumipes | reverse complement strand
AGGGAAACAAAAAAATTTATAATTTTTCTGATTTTTTTTGCAAATTAAGATCAATCAAAAAAAGAAATTTTTTTTTTATTTTAAAAACCCGTTTGACTTTAAATTCGACAAGGGGAAAAAACGGGGGAAAAAAAAAGAAAAAAACACATCATTTTGGTCACATTGATTTTCATCTAGTTATTTTGGGTAGTTTTGTTATTTTCCAAATTTTCAGGGACAGAAAACAGAATTAAGATTTATAAAAGACCAATAGTAAAAAAACCCCAAAAAAACTTCTTTAAAAGGAATGGGTTTAAAAATTTTAAAAAATGATTGACGAGGGGGACAGGGACGAAATTTTAAAGTTTTTCGGGAAAAAACAAAACCCAATTTATCGGGAAATCAAAAAAAAACCGCGACTTATATGTATATACTTTGGATTTCTAAAAAGTCGGGGGGGAAATTTGACCCCCCTCCCCCCCCCCTAAATGCCCGGGCCCTGACGAGAGAGTAATTTTGGCCTTTAAAATTTAATTCATAGTTTATTTTATTTGATGGGGAAAATAATTGAAGCATTTTTTAAGGAGTTTCAAAAGGTTTTTTAATGTTTTTTAAAAGACTTTTAAAAATAGGCCTTGCTCTCCCCCCCCTCCCTGGGAAAGTTTTGTAATGTAAAAAAGAAAAAGTTTTCTTTTTTTTTCAAATTCCCCAAAAACCAAAAAAAATGTAAGTTTTCTTGAAACCTCGAATCGCCCCTCTTTCTCCTAACCCCCTAGTCCGCAGGGCATGGGACAGTTTCCTATGTTAAAAGCGGCGTTTGTCAATCATGAATCTGCCTTTGTTTTTTATAGAAGAAAGTAGGAAGAGGGAAAAGTGTTAAACTTCTGAAAGCGATTTAGTTTTCAGATTTTGGAGTTATTAAAAAATTTTGGCATTTTTTTTTATAATTTATTCTTAAAGAGTAAAAAAAAATGTTTTCCCAATAAAAAGTACTTTAAAAAACCCCAAAAAAGGTTAATTTCCAAGGGGGCTCGAGCCCCCTTGCCCCCCCTTTTGGGGGGCCCCCGCCCGTTGGTACCCTGTTCCCTTTGGCATTGTAAAATCTTTTTTACGTTTGAAAAAAACATCGCCATCCCAAATGCTTTGTTCCCGACAACTTTTTTAAAGGGGATTTAAAGGGGGACGTTAAAATTTTACAACTACTATAAAAAGTGATACCCTTTAAATTAAAAAACAAAAACCCCCGGCCCAATTTCTAAAAAAAAAACTAAAGTTATCGAAAAAATTCCCTTAGTATTTTAAAACCCAAAAAAAAATTAAAATTTTAAAGGTTTACCGATTTAAGCCTTGGTTTGAAATGTTTTTTTAAAATTTTTTTTTAAATTTCTTTCGAATAAAAATCGAAATGGAAAACCGTTCGCCCAATTTTTTCGCTAGATAGAGTCAATTTTATCCCCAAAATTTTAAAGTTGGGAATTAAAAAAAACAAACCGAAAATTTTTAGGGGGTGGGTTCAAAATTTTCGTCAATACCCCGCGGGATAAGCTTAAAAAATTTTCTTTAAATTTTTTGGCCAATTCGTTTAAAAAAATTGAGCGATTTTCGGGGGGTTTAAGGATTCGGTTAGAGAAAATAATTATGGGGGAAAATTTTTCCGAATTCTTACAGTCTGAAAAATTTCCCAAGTAGTTGTGCGCATTAAAGAAGTCCGGAAGAGATTGGGGGGTAAGTTTAAATTTTATTTTTGGAATCTGTTCTTTTTAGCCTACTTTCCCGTTAAAAATAAAAGAAAGACGAAAAAAGTATTAAAAGTAGCTTAATGCATCGAAAAAATATCGCCAAGTCCAAAAAATATCGCCAAGTTAAAAAAAATATCGCCAAGTCCAAAAAATATCGCCAAGTTAAAAAAATAAAGAGGTAAAATGAATATCGAAAAATTAAAAATTTGAAAGTAGGGTATTGAGATGGGGAATTTGTGTGTCGGTCGGTCTGTCGGTCGGTCGGTCGGTCTGTCTGTCCCCCCCTAATAACTTTTGAATGAACATTCCGATTTGGACAAACTTTTTTTTGTTGGAAAGATCTCGGCGAGTACAGCTCATTCCCATATTTGATTTTTTGATTTGAACAATTTTTGGTTCAACTTTGAGCCGTTCAAATAACCGGTCCCGCGATACTAACTTTTTAATGAACAGTCCGATTTGAACAAACTTTTTTTTGTTGGAAAGAACTTTTCAAGGATACTTCATTCCCGTATTTACATTTCCGATTTGAACAATTTTTCATTCAACATTGAACCGCTCAAGCAAGCTGTCACCCCTAATAACTTTTGAGTAAACAGTCCGAAAAAAATGACTGACTGTGCAGACGATTTTTTGTTTATTTATTCATTTGTTTTATTGAATTTATTATTATTATTATTATTATTTTTGGCAGACGATTTTTTTTTGTAACAAAAATGTTTCATTCACTAGGGCATTTTATTCTTAATTTATATTTAACAACTGGCAACGGATTAAAAGTGAAATTCGAGACATTTTATCAACGGACGAGTTTTTTTTTCTTTTTTTTCTTTTTTTTTCTTTCTTTGATAAAATGTGTTTTGATGTACTTTGTACTTTTAATTTTTTTTTGAAAACAATTGAGGAATTTTTCTACGGAAGAACTGTAACAGTTACATTCTTTAAAAGGTGCGACAAAACTTTATTTATTCATTTATTTACTTTTTATGTGTCTATTTCATCTGATGAGAGAGGTATATTTTGCTTTTAAAGGTATGTTTGACATAATTTTTAGTCTTAGATAATCAAGAGAATAATGATCAGATGCAGAATGCCTTCGTGTTAATACCTTTAATTCTTAAAAACCTTTTTTTAAAAACCCCCTCCCTTTTTTTAAATTTTAAAAAAAACTCAAAAACCAACACAAAAAACTTTTTTTAATTTTTATAATAACAAAAAAATAAAACTTTCCTAAAAAATTATTTTTTTCCAACTTTTAAAAATTATTTTAAATTTTAAAACCCCCACTAAAAAATTTTCCCCCCCAAATTTTTACCAAAATAAAAACTTTTAAAAAACTCTTAAAAAATTAATAATCTTAAAAAAAAAAATAATATTAAAAAAAACCCCCAACAAAAAAATAAAAAATCCCCAAAACCTTTAAAACCCGAAAAACAAAAACCAAAACCCCAAAAACAATTCCCCTTTAAAACCCAAAAACCTATTTAACAAAAACCCCCCAACAAAAAATACCCCAAAATTTTACAAAAACCAATAAACCCTCTTTTTTAAAACCCCCTTTACAAAAATAAATAATTCAAATATCCCCAAAAAAAATTTTAAACCCCCAAAAAAAAAAATTTTTTTTTGATTAAAAATTATAAATTATATATTATTAATTTATATTATAATAAATTATATTATTTTAATTTAATTATGTGTGATTTTGGTGACATTTTTAGAATGGGGGCTTAGCCCCCCCAGACAGAAAAGTCTAACTCCGCCCATGGTTAGCAGCTTGATAATTTCACTTGTAAGAAAGAACATACGAATGATATTTTTTACATAGGTTATTTGTCTTTTTTAATGCATCAGTATACTCCAATGAAAGCACTTTATTTTTGTTCTTGTAAATAATTTTATTCATATAAAAGTGCTTAAAGTCTTTTTTTTTTCTTTCTTTAAATACTCAAGCATGAGCACTGATCAGTTGCAAGGGCGTAGCCAGGACTCACGTTAGGGGGTGCAAGCAGTGGCACCCCAATAGGAGGTCACTGTGACCTCCCAAAAAGTTCTTATCCGATACAAATTGGCTGATGAAATTCGAAAACAGTGAGACAGTATTACAAGGCTGAACTTCTTTATTTTGTTTATTTATTTCTTTTTTGTTCTTTAATTAATTTATTTATTTATTTTCGTGATGCCCCATGTCTTTTTTGGTAGACATATAGATAAGTATGCATTCTTGTATTTTATTTATTTATTTTTTAATCATTCAGTAAAGTTCTAAGTTTCATTCGGTAAATTAAAAATTTTCTCCTCAAAAACAGGCAAGCTTACTATCATTTTCTGAAAAGTAATCAAAAGTAGTTATAATAACGCAGTTTATATAAAGTTCCCAAAAATTAGCATAAAAGTCAAAAAAATAAAATGGGAGGTCACAATGACCTCCCATTGCCTCTGATATAGGGGGTTGCAGCTGCACCCCCCTCCCCCCCCCCAGCTACGCCCTTGAGCAGTTGTCCGAAGCCGAGCAACCCTTGGTAGATATGGCATGGTTGTTGGATTTTTGTTGCATCAAAAATTCAGGTTCGATCACAAATCCAGACAAACAATGAGTGTATACTTATATTATAATTTTCAAGCATTGTAAGCTATTATTATTATTATTATTATTATTATCAAGTAAATAAGTTTTGTACAGAGAACACATTGAAATATTAAAAGCTTTTACATATAGAGTTGAAAATAGAAAAAGTAGAAACATTAATACAAGTAAAATTTGCGATAAAAATGTAACAAATAATGTTAATGCATGAAATACAATCTAAATGTAAAAAAAACACTCAGAACAACAATGCCATCTATTGATTCAGCAGAAAGAACAAAATTACTCTATTTTTTTTTCAGTATACCTAGTATAAATCCATAAAACACGCATAAGAACTTAATTTCGTGTTCGAAAGTTACATGCCAGAAAACAATGAATTTACTTCACCATCATTAAAACAAGAGATTACGAAGCTTAGGGGAAAACAAAAAGTTCTGTCAAGAACTAAACGAGCCTACTTTCCCGTACATCGACATCGGCATTCTAGCATCTGATCATTATTCTCTTGATTATCTAAGACTAAAAATTATGTCAAACATACCTTTAAAAGCAAAATATACCTCTCTCATCAGATGAAATAGACACATAAAAAGTAAATAAATGAATAAATAAAGTTTTGTCGCACCTTTTAAAGAATGTAACTATTACAGTTCTTCCGTAGAAAAATTCCTCAATTGTTTTCAAAAAAAAATTAAAAGTACAAAGTACATCAAAACACATTTTATCAAAGAAAGAAAAAAAAAAGAAAAAAAAGAAAAAAAAACTCGTCCGTTGATAAAATGTCTCGAATTTCACTTTTAATCCGTTGCCAGTTGTTAAATATAAATTAAGAACAAAATGCCCTAGTGAATGAAACATTTTTGTTACAAAAAAAAATCGTCTGCCAAAAATAATAATAATAATAATAATAATAAATTCAATAAAACAAATGAATAAATAAACAAAAAATCGTCTGCACAGTCAGTCATTTTTTTCGAACTGTTTACTCAAAAGTTATTAGGGGTGACAGCTTGCTTGAGCGGTTCAATGTTGAATGAAAAATTGTTCAAATCGGAAATGTAAATACGGGAATGAAGTATCCTTGAAAAGTTCTTTCCAACAAAAAAAAGTTTGTTCAAATGGGACTGTTCATTAAAAAGTTAGTATCGCGGGACCGGTTATTTGAACGGCTCAAAGTTGAACCAAAAATTGTTCAAATCAAAAAATGAAATATGGGAATGAGCTGTACTCGCCGAGATCTTTCCAACAAAAAAAAGTTTGTCCAAATCGGAATGTTCATTCAAAAGTTATTAGGGGGGGACAGACAGACAGACCGACCGACAGACCGACAGACACACAAATTCCCCATCTCAATACCCTACTTTCAAATTTTTAATTTTTCGATATTCATTTTACCTCTTTATTTTTTTAACTTGGCGATATTTTTTGGACTTGGCGATATTTTTTTTTTAACTTGGCGATATTTTTTGGACTTGGCGATATTTTTTCGATGCATTAAGCTACTTTTAATACTTTTTTCGTCTTTCTTTTATTTTTAACGGGAAAGTAGGCTAAAAAGAACAGATTCCAAGAAATAAATTAATCTTACCTCCGCTGAATCTCTGTCGGTGACTTCTTGAATGCGCACAACTACTGAAATTTTACAGTAGCTGTAAGAATTCGGAAAATTATCTCCATATATTATTTCTCTAAGCCGAATCCTATACCCGGTCGAAACTCGCTCATTTCTTTATCGAATTGCAAGAAAATTTATGATTTTGAAGCTTATCCCGCGGGCTATTGACGAAAATTAGACCCACCCTCTAAAAAGTGTCGGTTCGTTTTTTATTCGAACTTCAATTTTTGGGCATAAAATTGACTCTATCTAGCGAAATAATTGTCGTATCGTCTCCATTTCGATTTCATTCGAAAGATTAAAAAAAAAATTTAAATGCGACATTTCAAGCCAAGGCTTAACTCGGTAAACCTTAATTGTAATTTTTATTGTTTCAAAATACTATGGTAGTTTTGCGATAACGTTAGTATTTAGTTTAGTAATAGCCTTGGGTATTTGATTTTAATATAGGGTATCACTTTTGTATAGTAGTTGTAAAAGTGAACGTGTCTTTGATCTCTTTGAAAAGTTGTCAGAACGACGGCAGTTGATGGCGATGTTGTGCAAACGTACAAGATTTTACAATGCCAAGGAACAGGGTACCAACAGGCATGGGCGCCCATAAGGGGGGGCAAGGGGGGCTCGAGCCCCCCCTTGGAAATTAGTACCTTTTTGCTTTTAGTACTATTTATTCGGAAAACATTTTTTCTTTACTCATTATTGAATAAATTATATAAAAAATGCCAAATTTTAATAACTCCAATCTGCACTGAAATCGCTTTCAGAAGTTTAACACTGTGTCTCTTCCTACATTCTTCTATAGAAAAACAAAGGCAGATTCATGAGTTGACAAACGCCGCATTTACATAGGAAACTGTCCCATGTCTGCGGACTAGCGGTTAGGAGAAAGAGTGGGCGGATTCGAGGATGGCAAGAAAACTTGACATTGTTTGGTATTTGGAATTTGTAAAAAAAGAAAACTTCTTTTTCTGTTTTACATTACAAAACATTCGAGGGGAGGGGGGGGGAGAGCAAGGCCTATTCTAGAGTCTTTGAAAATCATTAAAATACCTTTTGAAACTCCTTAAAAAGTGCTTCAATTATATTTCTTATCAAATAAATAAACTATGAATTAATTTAATGGCCAGAATATTACTCTCTCGTCAGGCCCGTCATTTAGGGGGGGGGGCAGGGGGGATCAATTCCCCCCCTGACTTTGAGAAATCAATGTATATACATATAAGTGGGCGCGGTTTTTGTTGATTTCCGATGAAATTGCATTGTGTTTTTACCCGGAAAAACTTGAAATGACGTCCCTGTCTCTCGTCAATCATTTTTTAAATTTCTACGCTATTCCTTTTAAAGAAGTTTCTGCGTTTTATACTATTGGTCATTTTATACTCTTAAGTGCTGTTTCTGTCCGTGAATTGGAAACTGATCAAAACTACTAAGTAACTAGACTGAAAATCAATGTGACCAAGTGATGTGTTTATCTTTTCTCCTCCCTCGTTCTTCCTCTCTGTCGATTAATGTCAATCGTTTGTTAAACTAAAAAAAATATACATATTTTGATTGATCTTAATTTGCAAAAGAATGCAGAACATTTATAAATTTTTTGTTTCCCTATTTTTCCAACATATTTTTGAAGTCCCAATTGCGCCATACAAGGCCTCAAAATGAAAAATTTTAAAACCTTTTTTCAAAAATTTTCCGGGGGAGAAGCCCCCGGACCCCCCAAAATTACGAAGATTCTACCCCACTTAAAACAGTTCATTGCATCTCTCTTTTGATACCCCTACCTCAAAAGAAAAAAAAAATCAGCCCAAACAATCAACAACAAAAATAGAATAAAAGAACAAAGAAACCGCAGGAGGAGGGCCGATCAGTAAGTCACACTTTCATATTCTTAGTAAATCAAAGAAACACACACATACATACATATATATATATGTATATATATATATATTTTTTTTACTGTAAATTATGAGGAAAACATGTGAGCCCCCCCTTAAAATTTTGTATATGGGCGCCCATGCCAACAGGCAGACTAACAGGAAGGCCACCAGCCAGAGGGCATTCTGCAACACTGGAACAAGTCACAGAGCGAGGAAGAGAAATTCGTCGTCAAGAGCGAATACAGGTTCAGCGTGAGCGAAACTAAGACACCAAATCTAACACATCCAATCGAGGACTGAAATCTTTGAACCTGAATAACTCAATTTTAAGTTTAGAGTTTTTTTTTTTTTTTTGCGGAATTCCGCACGGGTCACCTAGTGATTTTTGTATTTCTTTAGATTTTCCACACTTAATTGATGAATTTGCTGCTCAAAAAGCTAGAAAAGTTATTCCTCATTAAATCGCTTGCTTTATTTTATTTTGTTTATTTATTAATCTCTAGATTTTTCTTTTTTCTAAATAAATGTTTGTTTTTGGTAAATTTTGATTGTGTCTGTGTCTTTTCTTTTTTTCTTTTTATTTTTAATTCACATTCTAAAACAATTTTATAGCAAAATGTCAGAATAATTTCCGGTTTTTATGTGTTGGGATTGGTGCATGTTGCGGTGTGTAATAATTTAAATGTATTATGTTTTATGAGAGAGAAGAAATAAATAAATAAAAAAATGTTTATTTCTCTACTATTAAAACGAATTTCGAACAGGGCCGCTAAAACTCTAAGCACGCCCCTGTAAATGCGACATTTCAAGCCAAGGCTTAGCTCGGTAAACCTTAATTGTAACTTTTATTGTTTCAAAATACTATGGTAGTTTTGCGATAACGTTAGTATTTAGTTTAGTAGTAGCCTTGGGTATTTGATTTTAATATAGGGTATCACTTTTGTAGTAGTTGCAAAAGTAAACGTGTCTTTGATCTCTTTGAAAAGTTGTCAGAACGACGGTAGTAGATGGCGATGCTGTGCAAATGAAGCCAATAAAAATTGTATTAAATTTTAAGTTTAAAGTTTTTTTTTTTTTTTTTTTTTTGCGGAATTCCGCACGGGTCACCTAGTCCATAATATTTGATAGAGTGAAATTTTGACAGCTTTTTGACATAAACTACATTTAAATCTCACATCAAACTCTTCCGCCAAAGCGCCAGATCACGTGAAAAATGCACCAATCGGGAACAGATCACGTGATGGCAATGCACCAATCGGGAAGCTCTCGTAGGATCCTACGGTGGGATGCGTTTTTATGCATCCAGCTCGTGTTTGAACAGTTGTCTTTCTGGTGAATGGTTGTCTTTTCTGGCGAGTTATTGCGTTTTAGTAACTTTTCACTGCAAGCGATTTTTCGCTGCATGTGAATTTGGCAATGTCGTGAAACTTTTTCTGGTAACCCCACTTGAAATTGGAAGTAAAAGTAAATAAGTTGGATCCAAAGTGGTCGAACTTAAGCTTGATGCGTCGGCCTGTCTATATAGCGGCTCTAGATAAGCACATGTCTGGACCTGATCTCTGCCGGAAATAACGCGATGTTTCTAGTGCAGGGCTTGTTGCATTCAATCTAATTGCGTGACTCGAGTATTATCACATCATGGAGCAACGACACAACATTAAGTTCACTAGGCGTTAAATTCAGTCATTTTCCGCGTAGTTCTACCATATCTCATAGATGGCAGCACGAGTGAATTCTAAAATTTTTAAAGGCGATTTTTACAGAATTTACGAAAAGAATATAGATTGACGTTGGTGTATGAACTATTTCTGGAATACAAAAGTGGTCAATTAAAAAACAAGGCTCCTGACAAGTTAGTTTCGAGATTTTTAAAAGTAATAACACGAATAACGGGATTAAGGAAATTAAGGATTAAGGAAATTGAAAACTAACTTCAAAACAACGTTTTGAAAATGGATGAAAATTTTTGAACTTGGTTTTTACTTATTCACTTATTTTTTCGGCACATAAAGAAAATACATGCATACATAAAAACAAAAGGAATTTTAGTTTATTGTTCATAAGAATAGTGACACATAAACAAATTAATTTTATTTTTTTTTTAAGGTGATTGCGAAATCAACGACAAAAATATGGATTGAAACTCTGTTGTAACTGTTTTTCGAACACGAAAGGGGTCAAATTCATAAATAAATCTTTTTATGTTCATTTCTTTTCCTGAGAGGAGAGGGCAGGATTAAAACTATTAAAATTTGATAACACTACAAGTTAGATTTGAGATTTTAATTAGAAATTACACAAATAACTTTTAAAAATATGACATAAAATTGTAAAGATAATTTTTGGACTTCAAAATGGGTGTAATTAATGAAATAACACTTCAGATCCAAATTTTGCTGTTTTCAGCGGTAAGGTAGGGGGGGGGGGGATGTGACTGAAAAAGTAAGCTCAAAACAACATTAGGAAAAATGGATGAAAAACTTCGACTTAATTTTTTTCCTATTCACTTTTTTACCCGGCACATGAAGCTCATACGTGGGTACATTACGAAGCATTGAAATAATGACACTTCCGATGAAAAATGTCTAACCATGCAAAATGATCAACAAAAATTCATAACACAAAAATAATTTATTTTGATGAAAAATTTTAAAGATTAAATGAACAATAAATTTCAGTGCAAAATATAACTTTTAGATATGTAAGTGTCATAAGGATATAAAGTTTTAAATTTTTCTGAAAAACAAAAACATATGAAATAAAGTTAAAAGAAAAAACTTTAAGTTAAAAAATTAGCGCCCACGTGTTTCAGATTTGCAAAGATCTCCTTTTTTTTTTGTACAAAACAGATGTGAGTCTCAGGTTATTGTCTCTATCATTGCTTGCATGATTTGTGCATTGAAAAAGGAGTTTCCTCTGTGACTCCAAAACAGGGGCCTTCGATTTTTAGCAATTTATGCTTTAAAAAATATATAGTCCTTACTTTACACAAAACAGTTAGGGAGCTCAACATGAATGGCATGTTGTCTGAGTATTTTAAGTAAATTAATAAATAAAAAGGTAATAAAATTAGCACACTAAAAATAAAACATGGCAGAAAGATAACTGAGCAGATGAGTTATTTTTTTAAAGGTATAGGTATAACTATTAGATTGATGTTCATGAAATTTCTCTGAAAAGCATTGAAATAATGACAAATAAAAACATAAAATATACAAAAACTAGCGGACACGCACTTGCGATTTTTAGCAAGTTTACACTTAAAAAAAAATCCTACAATTTACTCCTTTGCTTTTCACTAATCTATGAGTGAACTCAAGGTAAATGATGATAATACCTCAGTATTAGAAAAATTAAGAAATTAAAAAATATTGGAAATAATAACTCACTAAAAGGGAAATATGGGGGGGGGGGGGGCGAAGATAAGAAGTGAACAATTTCCTTAATCCTTAATTTCCTTAATCCCGTTATTTGTGTTATTACTTTTAAAAATCTCGAAACTAACTTGTCAGGAGCCTTGTTTTTTAATTGACCACTTTTGTATTCCAGAAATAGTTCATACACAACGTCAATCTTCTATATTCTTTTCGTAAATTCTGTAAAAATCGCCTTTAAAAATTTTGGAATTCACTCGTGCTGCCATCTATGAGATATGGCAGAACTACGCGGAAAATGACTGAATTTAACGCCTAGTATTAAGTTCTGCTTCAAATTGGGTAAAACGGCGACAGAAGTTCATGAGATGTTGGTGCAGGTTTACAGACAGGATCCAGTGAGTAGGAAATGCGTATAATTGGTTTGTACGCTTTCGCACTGGTAAGTAATCTTTGGAGGTACCATGTTCAGGACTGCCACCCACAAGCAGAACACCAGAAAACAATGAACGTGTGGGAGTGATGATAACAAAACATCTGCGATTTACTCTGCGATTAGTAGCAGAAGAATTGGGCATTAGCAAAGACACAGTAAGGACTATCGTCCATGAAGAATTGAGCACACGCAAGCTTTGTTCTCGTCGAGAAGGTTCAGAACCACATGATGGCTATTCTGAGAACGATTCCACATCAAGAACTCCTTAACAGTTTTCAAGCGTAATACAAATATTGTCAAAAATGTGTTGTGGCTGGAGGAAAGTATTTTGAAGGTCAATAAAGGTTTTACAATTAGCATTCTGTTTTTAGCATACCATTCATCGAACTTTTTAGACACATCTCGTTTATTTAATTATAAAAAAATGGAGATGAAATCTCTAATTAACTTATGTCTCGATTTATTAATATATGAGAATTATAACTATGGTACAAGCGACAGGCAATGCATATGAATTTCAACAGAAAAAAATTGGCAAAATTCACTATTTTAACTACAGTGCCAAAGAAATATAAAACTATCCAGTAGAAAGTTTTTTTTAAAGAAATTAAACTGAATCAAAATATCAATATGGAGCAGAAACTTTCCTATTTTTGTAGAATTACCCATTTGTGGCAGGTCTTCGCATTTTATTTTATTAATTTGTTGAGATTTTGCAATTTTTCTAGCATAAAAAGTCTATTTTTGCATATAATTATAGGTAATTTTTATTCAAAACGCTAGTTTATTATTGAAAACATTTATTAATATTCACATTCAAAAATATATCTGTGTATGTTTTCTGCAACAAGTTAAACAAATATTAATAAGTAAAGAATAAAAAGATTTTACACAAAATTAACTTTCGTGTAATAGAGCGCCTTCCATGAGATTGGAGTATAAAACAGGCTTCTTTTCCGCAAAATCTCTCCATTCCTTGGACACCAGTATGCTCTTAGATTCCTCCTTAAAAACTCTTCTCACAGTCTTATCAAGTTTCTTGTCGCTGTGCAAGTCTGCAAGTTCCGCTACTCGGCACACGTCTTTAGGAGAAATGTGCTTCTGGATGAAGATTTGACACCATCCCTTGAGCTCTTGCAAATCGTACCTATCCGCAGCAACGTATAGATCCAGGGCCCTATCCATTGACAACTTTCCTATTTTCCCCGTATAGATGTACAGCAACATTTCCTCGGCGATGGAAGGTTTCATTTCAATTATATCAACCACATTTTCTTTGCTTTCCTTCATACCACTTTCAAACATAGCATCGAAGACTTTGGAGCGACTTGCCAGGATAATTTTATGTGCCTGGAACTTGTCTTTGCCCACTTTCAAAGTGACGTCTGATAGACTGCAACGTTCAACAGCTTTCTCAAAATCAGCAGCCAAAACTAATGGTCCTGAATTTGAATATTCGTCTTCGTCATCCTCTGGAAAGGAGAAATTTAAACGTAAACATATTCTATCACACTTAAAGCTTTAAAAAAAAAATTATCATTCAAGCATCATATGAAATGATGCATCCACTTCAACTTTAGAAGTCTTCAATAGGTCAATGACCCGTACAATAAAAGACTTGTTAATTTTTTCTTTAATCAAATTCTTTTAATAGAGTGAATGAATTCAACGGTAAATTGCTTGTTTCAATGCAGTAAAAATGGGAACTATCCTTGGCGCGGCGAAAATGATGGCTATTTGTAGATTAGCACCTCATGGGCCACCACCATTGCTTGCCCCTAACAGAACTACGAAAACTTTTCTTCACCTCACCCTTCCTCTCAGCGTGTAGTTTTAGGGTGGAACCGCGATAATGAACTCAACCATCGGGCCTATGGCGCTCCCACGGGGGAGCTAAGGGGCTTAAGCCCCTCCCATAAGTATCAATATGAACTCCATTGATTGAACCAGATTCCAAGAAATGCGTTTTTTGAACTTGATTTTTGGAAATTTACCAAGGCATAGCCCCAACTCCCTTTATAATTTCACCAAAAACGACAGCAGTTTTTTCTTTAGGGCTTCAAATTTGAAAACTTTCCGAATTAGAGCCACTTAGCCCCTCCCACGGAACAATCCTGGGTGCGCCACAGCATCGGGCGATTGCGACGTCAGTCATCTCCACAATTATGACACGAGGCTACTAAAGGTGGCCTCCATAAAAGAAAAATCATAGAAATAAGAGATAATTATAAACAAACGCGTTACTTCCCTTGAAATTTATATGTGACTAGCTGACCCGGCCACGTGTTGCTGTGGCTAAGGTATGCAGAGTAAGGTATATGCAGAGAGGTACGTTTAGAAAATACAATTCTGAGCAAAATCACTCTAAATTTTAATATTACACAGGTAAAAGTTCATAAATTACAGTAAAACCTTTTTTTATTACAATACAATTGAAATACAAAATCACAAAAAAAAAAAAAAAAAAAAAAATGAATATTGTATAACTTAAAAACCCGAAAAGGTACAATATTTACGAAACAGTCGAATTTTGAATCGCAAACTATGAGGTGTATGTTTATGTTACAAAGCAATGTGACGGTAAAAATTGTGTGTATAGAAATAATTTTAATCTTCGCACCATAAAACAGTACATTTTCATTCCTAAGAATTTGTTTTTTTTTAATAGTAAATACCAAATGTATTGTTGAACGATAATTTGCAAATTTATTGCTGCAGATGGATACGCTTAGCAAATACAATTCTGAACTAAATCCCTAAAAGTTTAAATATTACATAGGTAAAAGATCACATAATGCAGTGAGCCTTTCTTTGTCTAAATACACCGGACATAAAAATCACTAAACAATGTGAATATTTTATAACTCAAAGCTCGAAAAAGGTATTGTTACAAATCTTGTAAATAGTTGTTGTTTTTCCTGCCTTGCATCATTTTCATTAGTTTTGGTTCTATCTGACGTCATGTTGCAAAAGTATCTGAAGATATCACTTTTATCACTTGTATACCGGCCCTGTAACGTTTTGTAGTTTTTACACTTGCCCTGCATTTAATAAGCGTGAAGACATTTTTCGCTCGGAGTGTTTTCTTTTTTTTTTTTCTTTTTCTTTTTATTTCTAGCGTTTTCTTGAATGGAATATGTAATTTATGAATGACCAGAATGCTCCGGATTTTGCTAGAACCTTCTTTCCGTGTATAAATAGCCTTGAACACAGTTTTTAGTCAGTCAGTTATTTTCAGATTTGATTCTGGTGACTCGTTTTCATCCGCTTGGGCGGATGGTTGTTTTGCTTTTGTAATTGCTTAATTACTGTTCACGTTAGATACGTGGTGCTGAGTTACTGTTGAGAGTACAGTGTACTGTTTTGCTACCTAATTGCTGGATGTTTAGCAATTGTTTTCTGCTCTTATTGTAAATAGTGTACATACTTGTAAATAAATTTATAGTTACTTCCTCAAGATTGGAATGCTCATTTGAAGAAAGTTGAAGGTGCTACGGACTCGTTACAATTTTGGCGCCCAACGTGGGGCATCTTCAAGGACTTTCTTGGAATTACCTGTGAATTCGGACTTTTCTTCCTAAGGACTTTTTGACTTCGAAATTAATTGGGAGTGCACCATTATCGACGGATCAAAGATACGCTGCAGAAAAATTGGTGGACAACTTCAAGCAGGTGTTTTCATCTACATCCGAGGATGTTGGTCGCACGAATTTAACGCAGCATAGGATCGACACTGGAGATCATCCCCCTATCAAGCAGCATCCAAGACGACTACCGTTCGCCAAGAAGGAAGAGGTTGAGATCCTCGTAAAAGAGATGCAGGAGAATGACGTCATCGAACCCTCATCCAGTCCTTGGGCATCCCCTATCATCTTGGTCCGAAAGAAAGACGGCTCCACCAGATTGTTGATTACCGACGCCTGAATGACATCACCAAGAAGGACAGTTACCCTCTTCCACGGATCGATGACACTCTGGACACCCTTTCCGGACACAAGTGGTTTTCGACCCTGGATTTAAAGAGCGGCTACTGGCAGGTGGAGATACACCCCGACGACCGAGAGAAGACGGCGTTTACAACCGGACAAGGCTTGTGGCAGTTTAAAGTGATGCCCTTCGGCCTCTGCAATGCACCAGCCACGTTCGAGCGTCTTATGGAATCAGTGCTGCGAGGACTCTCTTATGAATCCTGTCTTGTCTACTTGGATAACATCATCATCATAGGACGCAGTTTAGAGGAACATTTGGCTAATCTTAGGAAGGTGCTGCAAAAGCTTAAGGAAGCCAACTTGAAGTTAAGCCCGTCCAAATGTAACTTGTTCCGCCGTGAGGTGAACTACCTTGGTCACATTATCTCTTCCGAAGGTGTACGAACAGATCCAGATAAGGTATCTGCAGTCAAGAATTGGAGCCGCCCCGAAAATGTCCATCAGCTGCGAAGTTTCCTGGGGCTCTGCACGTACTACAGGAAGTTTGTGAAGGGTTTTTCCAACATTGCACGACCTTTGCATAAGCTGACGGAGAGCAAACAAAAATTTGAATGGTCCAAAGAATGCGAGGATGCATTTCTACAGCTGAAGGAGGCTTTAACATCAACGCCTATTCTCTCTTATCCTCAGCCTGAAAAATCCTTCATACTTGACACTGATGCGAGCCACGAGAGCGTTGGAGCTGTTTTATCTCAAGAAATAGACGGTAACGAACATGTCATCGCTTACTGGAGCAAATGCTTATCCAAGTCGGAGCGAAATTATTGTGTCACGAGAAAGGAATTGCTCGCCATAGTTAAAGCTGTAGAACATTTCCATCATTACCTCTACGGCCGTAAATTCCTGCTCCGGACTGATCATGCCTCTTTAACTTGGCTTTTGAATTTCAAGAATCCAGAGGGCCAGGTAGCCAGGTGGATACAGCGGCTCCAGGAATATGACATCGAGATTAAGCACCGAAAAGGTTTGTCACACGGTAATGCTGACGCATTATCAAGAAGACCTTGTTCCGAGAACTGCCATTATTGCTCCCGAATAGAGAAACAGTACGGGACGACAATCCCTACTGCCTGTCAAGTTACTGCAACTTCGTCATCTTCAGATCCTGAGCCATGGAGTGACGACCAAGTAAGAAAAGATCAGCTTGAAGACCCAGACCTAAAGCCTATCATAGAGTTAATGGAAAAGGACAGTCGGCGACCTAGTTGGCAAGATGTTTCTCTCTACAGTCCTGCAACGAAAAGATACTGGGCTCTATGGAAATCTCTCCAGTTGCGAAATGGTGTCCTGTATCGGAAATGGGAATCTGACGATGGCAAAGCATTTAAATGGCAGTTACTCCTTCCCAGATCAAGAATTCCAGACGTTCTAAAGGAGTTGCACAGTAGTCCGACTGGAGGACACTTTGGTATCTTGAAAACCCTCCACAAGGTTCGAGAGCGCTTCTTCTGGAGCAAGGCGAAGGATGACGTAGAGAAGTGGTGTCATTCTTGTGACGCCTGTGCTGCCCGTAAAGGACCGAAGAGAAGAAGCCGCGGGAAGCTACATCTTTACAATGTAGGAGCTCCTTTCGAACGAATCGGGATCGACATTCTTGGTCCTCTACCGAAAACTACTGATGGGAACAAATACATCCTAGTTTCCATTGACTATTTTACCAAGTGGCCCGAAGCATATTCCATTCCGGATCAAGAAGCTACCACTGTAGCAGAGACTCTAGTCCAGCATTGGATCTCGAGATATGGGACACCTTTGCAGATCCATTCTGACCAAGGAAGAAACTTCATCTCTGCTGTGTTTAAGGGCCTATGTAATATCCTCAAAATTGAGAAAACTCGCACGACACCACTACACCCACAATCGGACGGCATGGTGGAGAGATTCAACAGGACAATCCTTAATAATCTCTCGCTTATGGTCTCCAAAAATCAACAGGATTGGGACAAGAAACTTCCTCTGTTCCTGCTGGCCTACCGCAGTGCTGTCCACGAGACCACCGGATATTCCCCATCACAGATGCTCTTCGGCCGAGAGCTTCGGCTGCCTTGTGATCTCGTCTTCGGTCTCCCTCCAGATGCGCCTTCATCGCCTGAGGAGTATGTCCAGGATCTCCAGGCCCGGTTGGAGGACGTTCATCACTTCGCACGGGAGCGAATCAACATCGCGACGGAGAAAATGAAGACCCGATACGACACAAGGTCCACTGGCCATGACTTTCAAGAAGGTGACAAGGTGTGGCTATGGAATCCCATCCGACGTAAAGGTCTGTCACCCAAATTGCAGTCGCATTGGGATGGACCCTACACAGTCCTTCACCGGCTGAACGACGTCGTAGTGAGGATCCAGAAGTCATCACATTCAAAACCTAGGGTTGTACATTATGATCGGCTAGCCCCATACTATGGCCATAGTTCGTAAAGTAAATCTAAAGCTACCATGGTAATTTGTTTGTAAATTTTGTAAATAACTTTTGCCTTTAATTGTTTGTAATATTACTTTATCAACGTTATTATTTCTTTCATGTTCTCATTATTATTGTTTATCATGTTTATGATTGGTCATCATGTAATGTGTGCATCTGTAAGTTTTCCCTTGCTTCCTTTCTGGGGATTGTACTGCCCGGGACGTGCAGTCCTTGGGAAGGGGGCAATGTTACAAATCTTGTAAATAGTTGTTGTTTTTCCTGCCTTGCATCATTTTCATTAGTTTTGGTTCTATCTGACGTCATGTTGCAAAAGTATCTGAAGATATCACTTTTATCACTTGTATACCGGCCCTGTAACGTTTTGTAGTTTTTACACTTGCCCTGCATTTAATAAGCGTGAAGACATTTTTCGCTCGGAGTGTTTTCTTTTTTTTTTTTCTTTTTCTTTTTATTTCTAGCGTTTTCTTGAATGGAATATGTAATTTATGAATGACCAGAATGCTCCGGATTTTGCTAGAACCTTCTTTCCGTGTATAAATAGCCTTGAACACAGTTTTTAGTCAGTCAGTTATTTTCAGATTTGATTCTGGTGACTCGTTTTCATCCGCTTGGGCGGATGGTTGTTTTGCTTTTGTAATTGCTTAATTACTGTTCACGTTAGATACGTGGTGCTGAGTTACTGTTGAGAGTACAGTGTACTGTTTTGCTACCTAATTGCTGGATGTTTAGCAATTGTTTTCTGCTCTTATTGTAAATAGTGTACATACTTGTAAATAAATTTATAGTTACTTCCTCAAGATTGGAATGCTCATTTGAAGAAAGTTGAAGGTGCTACGGACTCGTTACAGTATGATATTTTTCACTAAAATAATTTTCCTAAAAAAATATTTGTACCTAAACATGAGTGAAAATATTTTTAAACCATACAAAATAGCATATGTTAAGTATCTAAACTGCTTTAACCTGTAAATGGTAACATCCCTCCAACTCACCTACAGACTACTCACTAACATCCGTCCTACAAACGGATATTACAATTTACGGGTTAATAAATTGAACTAAGTAAAGTAGAAGTAAGCAGATAATACTTTTCCGAATATTGATTTAATAATACTTACAAGCACAATTTAAATTAAGAGAATCGGGACGAATATGCCAGAAACCGATTCGACATCCTTGATCGTTACCACTATTGCTTTTTGCTTCCGAAGCAACTGACAACCCAGCAGCAGATTTTATGTTATAGAAGCCAAGAATACAGAAAAGCTAAATAAATAATTTGCCGAATTGATTCGACATCCTTGATCGTTACCACTATTGCTTTTTGCTTCCGAAGCAACTGACAACCCAGCAGCAAATTTTATGTTATAGAAGCCAAGAATACAGAAAAGCTAAATAAATAATGGTAGAATCCTAGTTTATGGTATTATTGTAAATTATTTAGGTAGAATCCTAGTTTATGGTCCGGGTTTGGCGATATTGTTTAAAGTCTCCAAGCAATCCAATGATCCAATGATAATTCTTTGGTTGCCATTTTGCTTAAAGTCGCCAAACAATCCAATCATCCAATGCTAATTCTGTGGTTGCCAGATTTATTCATTTATCGCCGGACCATAAACTAGGATTCTACCTAAATAATTTACAATAAAAAAATATTGCTGTCCTAAATTGAGATAAAAACCATCCTATCATTTAAACTGAAACTGCGTGCAAAATTTGGTTAAAATCGGTTCAGTAGCTGAGGAGTCCATTGGCCGCAAACACAGGGATACGTAATTTTTATATATTAAGATACTAAAGAGCTACCAAATACAAGAAAAAGGTTGTTCCAGTTTCCAAAACTAATTCTAAAAGGAGTTCAATGAAAAGCAACAAAGGGAATGAACAACAAGTGCAACTACTTACCTTCTGACTCTGTCTCTGATTCATCGTCGGAGATTTGCAACAGGGTTGAGGCTGTGAAACTGCAGCACACATTCAATACATTCTCAGTTGGCTCTTTCTTAATTGCACTCGCAGCAAAGGAACAAGTAATATCTGCAGGTTTCGTTGGTGCACTAAACAGTTTAACATGTTGGTCACACTTGTCCGAATAAGTCAGCCCAATTGTGCAATCTGAAATCCAGGGCGGATTGGCATCGTTACTTTGAGTCAGTTTCAGAGAAACGTCATTTGAGGTCCGAAATATCTCCAGTCGAAAAACGACCTTCAAACATTTGAAAGATGGACTTTTCATGGGGTTCGAATTTTTCGGCAGATCATCGACAGTAAAATTCTTGATTTTCCATTTAAATTTTATTGAATCCGAGATCTTTTTAGATTCTCTCTCGATGTATCTTGTTGCCATGTCCTAGATATAAATAAAAAATTAGATAAATTTCAGCGTTCTATCCTAAATAAGGCCCCTATATATACGAGCCGGAGCATCAAGATTAAGTTTCACCACTTTGGATCCAGCGCGTGTTTGTGTGTTTGAGTGGTTGTCTTTTCTGGCCAGTAATCGCGTTTTGGTAATTTTTCACTGTGAGCAATTATTAGCGGCACGTGGATTTGGCAAAGCTTAGCAATGTGCCAAAACTTTTTTCTGGTAACCCTACTCCGCAACAATGAAAATTTGAAAGTAAAAGTTAAGGAATTGGATCCAAAGTGGTGAAACTTAATCTTGATGCGTCGGCCTGTCTATATAGCGGCTCTAATCCTAAAGGGTCCTAGGATCAGTGGCGTAGCTAGGGGTTGGCATGAGTGGCTCTTGCCACGGGCGCAGCAACCAGGGGGGCGGCATTTTGACCGATTAAAAAAAAAAAGATCAAGTCCAAACAGACTAAAAAATTAAAATTTGAAAGACACTCCGCGCAGCGCAAACTGCGCCCCCACGCTACAAGACAAATGATACAAAATGTGCAACATTGCTTTGGTAGATTTCGGTTGGATACAAGCTTAAATCTATCTGGCAGGATAAAATTTAGTTATATGGGGTCTGGAGTCTGCATAATAGGCCGATCTGAAATCGGTCGATCTTATATCCATAAAACAGATAGAAACAAACCTTTTCTCTCCGTTTCTTTCCAACCGTTTTTTTCACGATATCACTTGAACTTATCAATTACATAATATTCTTCAGAAATAAGGTTCTACGATTTTAAAAATCGGCGAGCTTTTGTTGAAAACATTTCGGATACAGATTTTTGGAATGCAATTGTATGATGACAGAAAATAACTTCTCTGTTGGTATTATGTTTTCTGTCGCGAAAACTAGCGAGAGAATAATATGTATTTCTCAGAATAGGGAGGGAAAGGTTTCTAAAAAACGGCTATTGCAAATTTCGCGATTCTAAAAATTTGTACCAAGAATCTACAGAGCCCGATTATTCTGACATTGGACATGGGGCACATTTCTATTTCATGGCCCCCGCCTTGCCTTTTCATATCAGTTACGTGTTACGAGTTAAAAAATTCTTACAATACCATAATTAAATAAAAGTTTTGTGCAAAGATCAAACTTTAAAATTATAATAATAATGCTATCAAATTATTAAGACAAAAATATGCGTCGACATACACAGTAAGCTTTTAGCATTAATAGTAAAACATACAGTAGGCATTTAGTATTTAGAAGACGTTGGATAAAGTAATGAGATTTTGGGCTCCGCTGAAATCTAAGAAGAGGGGCTTGTGCCCCCTTGCCCCTGCGGTAATCAGGCTCTGAGAATCTACATTAAATGAAGATTCCAAAAATAACACAAGTACAGCGGCGCGCGGTTTTGAACGAGTAACGTTTTCAAACGCTGTTTGTGCTTCGATGGCTCAGTATAGAAGGTTCGAAAGTTCAAAAAAAAAAAAATTGATAAATAAATCTTTTTTTAGTGAGTTTTGATTTCTTATTTTGGAAATTTTTCTATTTTATATGTACTTTAATGAAGGACTCTCACTTTTAAACTGTATATAGCCAGGTGCGGATACAAGGGAGGGGCGATGGGAGCGATCGCCCCTCCCTTGAGGGAGTCTTCCCCAGCAGTTTTTTGACTTTAAAGTTCAAAAAAGGCAATTTTAGATGATCTTTGATGATACTATGAGAAGTGGTTAGGATTTGGGGCTCTGATTTGGAATTTTTTGGAAATTGAAGACCGAAACATTTGTAATAAATATGTGTCAACCAGGGTATGTGGTTAAAAAAAAGGTGGCAAGTAGAAAAAAAAACAACCGCCCCTCCCTTGGAACATTTCTAGATCCGCCCTTGTATATAGCTCTACTTTGTTCTTTATACTCATTACCGTTTTAGTATTATTGGGAGGGATTGAACTCGATTTGTAATCAGGCCAGTGCAATATGTTTTGTGCTCTTTCTATTGTCAAAATAAATAAATATAGCTATTGTTTCTATGAACATGAAAACGCCAAGTGAATGTTGAGGGAAGATGCCTGTACTCTGTGCTACTTCAGTGGGGCGAGCCACTTTTTTAAAACGGTACACAAATATACGTGCTAATCAGTTTTTTTTTTTAAATCATTCTCAGTTCGAGCACAGTCGTTGTGGTACTCGCTAATACCATCTCTATTGTTGTCCCGTGTTTGTATGCGCTGTATTTAAAATTTCAAAAAAAAATCAAGAAAATACATCTGGTACTTTAAAGCCACGGAGGGAACAATTGCCCCTCTCCTAATTCCCCTCATAGATAATATTAGTATTTAATAACGGCGGGTCTCTGCTACATTTTAAATACTTAAAATAAAAAGTATTTATTCATAAAAAAATCGGAGACCTAAAATAGCGAACTTTTATTTCGCCTGTATGCAAGGAGTCGTATTTATTAAGCCAATTTCAGTTTAATTATGCTTTTTATATTTTCTTTGATTTCCTATGTACAATAGAATCAATGCTTTGATTTTTATTGAAAATGCACAAATTATGTTTATTTTATACATTTTTCTAGTGTTTTAAAACAAATTCTATTTTAAATAAAAGCTGTCGTGTGGAAAAAAAACACACTATGTTCAATAACGAATTGCAAGAATTATTTGTTTTTTGAATTTATGTGAAAAGATGGGGAAAGGTAGGAACGCCCCGAACTAAAATTGTTGGCGAGACAAAAATTCTAAAATTGAATAAATAACTTGTCAAAAATAAAACTTGAATTTTTCCCAATAAAACGAACACAAGCAGACATATCATGCACACATAACATGAGGGGGAACACTGAGCACCATTAAAAATGCTAAAAGAAAGCAAAAAGAAAAAAAAAAGGTTGCAACATTGTCTGCAAATTTTTCGAATAAATAAATCAAAATTTTTGGAGTAAGGACATTTTAGGAATTCACAATGACCTCCCATCAGAGCGACCTCTAAGGGGGGGGGGCGCAATTTTTCAAGTTCGCCACGGGCGCTGGGCCCCCTAGCTACGCTACTGCCTAGGATAGAACGCTATTAGGGTCCAAACCTAAAAACACAAGTAGCTACTTTCAGGAACTAAAAAAACTTCTAAATACTTGTAAAAATAAGTAAAAGTATTTTTAAAGACATCCGACAATAGTTTAGTTCTGCTCCCGATACCTGTTTTAACGCTGATAAGGGTGCAGAGGACTCCCTTGCCAGTCTTTTTCATGAATACGGTACGGGACTATTCCCAAGTACGTATCCACTGCGATTGGAAAATTTATAACAGCGTATTTACGTATTAACGATACTGAAGCTATATGGATGGTGTTATGCAAAAAGGAGTTAACCCACAAAAGATAAAAAAATGAGTTATCCAACTGTGATGGTAAAATATGTTGCTTTCTACATTAAGCAAAAATATTTAAACCCTATCAGCATTTCATGGTAACATATCATTGGTATATTGATATAGAGCTCCATGCTTTTTTCCAGAGTTTGTTGACTTTAAAGCCCATTATCTCAAAATCAGGTTTTTGTGGGTTAACTCCTTTTTGCATAACACCATCCATATATTCAACAGTTAAAACAGATTAGTACTCTTTATTTGGCGTTTTTAGGTTACTGTTGTGCGCTTACGAACAACAAACAAGATTGCTCTTTATTGGCGCATTAGCGCAACTTCTGCTGCGATGGCGTTAATACGTAAGTACTTGAAACAGTTTCTAAAAATTAGGAACTTTAGCACAACTCCAGTGTTATGACAGATATCAACTGTATCGAAATACTGTTTCTAACACACCAATTTCGCACAAAAGTAAAGGATTAATCCTTAAGAATTTTATATTGATTCTATTTCATTTAAAAGTGATCAGGAAACAAGTACTTTAAATCCATGAGATTATTTGGCGCAATAGAGTCTATGAAGGTTCTTGCACCATATAACAGAATAAAATCAACCAACCATGAGATTATTTGGGCCACGAAAAGATTCACTACAATAAGTTTAGTCAATCCGGTATTAAAAAAATAATGTGGAGGGGAGATTTAATATATGAAAGCAACTCTTCATTTCAAGCTAGGAAATTTAATGGAACAGCTTCAGTATAATCTCCGGGTTGGCGACTTTTTGGTTTGGCGACATATTTTGATCTCAGGCCCTGCTTAATTTTGGTTTTGCAAGATGACTTCCCAGAAATGCATAAAGTACACCGGAAAAACATTAAAGAAGCTTTTAAATTGCAAATAAATTAAACACAGAATTGAAATGTAACCAAAAAGGGGACAGGGGACAATAAAAGACTAAACCACAAGTAGTATAACAAGAAACCACAAACACTGTAGTTTGTTCTCAAAAACTGCATCAAGTACTCGTGATCCATTCCATTTTCACAAAGGGGTAATGGTTATGAATGAGCACTTTCCGCAGTTTTCAATTCAACCCTCGCAGTTATTATCTATATGGCTTTTACAATACTACTTGGCGTTTTCTATTTACATCTAATTTCCAATGTATTCCTTTGTATTTCAAATGTGCAATGCCAAATAATACGATTCAAAACGCCTCGCTTTATTCCTTCCCTTGCTGCTATCTCTCCTATCTCCCTTTTTTTGATAAAATCACCAAAGATCTGATGCATGCGAAAAGTCATGGAAAGTTTTACCAAAGAAAATTCGACAGCAAGTGAAAATTGTCTTGTAAGACAACACTTACTTTACAAAGAAAAAGGCGCCAACATGGGGATTTTTTGAAGTTATACCAATTTAATTGCAAATATGTATATAATGCAATACCAGCAGTGGCGGATAAACATATTTGGGGGCCTTTTGAGTGTTACAAAACTATGTAAAACATTTATCATATGAGTCCCTTTTGGGTGTGTGGGGGCCTTCGCAGTGGCAACATGGTAAATTTACCATTAAATACTGGTTTGCAACATGCAAATCACTTTCAGTAACATAATTTTCAACTACAGCAGCAAAAAAAAAAGAAAAAAGAAAAAGAATTATAGCAAGTAATACTTACGTGCTCTACTTTCGGTAAGAACAGAATCAGAAATGCATAGATCTTGCTAGTTTACGTAGAACCCCTTTGTAGTTGTAAAGCTCGCAAAAGTGAGAAATGAAATAACAGCAAAAGACTTCTTGTTATAATGCTAAATGTTTCGCGAGCTATTCTTGAATATGAATACGCATTTTGGAAACGGCTCTAAAGGGGCCTTAGCTCTAACTAAGGCCCCTCTAACTATATAGACGAGCATCAAGATTAAGTTTGCCCACTTTGGATCCAGCACGTGTTTGACTGCTTGAGTGGTTGTCTTTTCTGTCACGGTATTGCGTTTTGGTAATTTTTCACTGTGAGTAATTATTACTGACACGTTGATTTGGCAAAACTTAGCAATGTGCCGAAACTTTTTTCTGGTAACCCTAGATCCGCAACAATGAAAAATTGAAAGTAAAAGTTAAGGAATTGGATCCAAAGTGGTGAAACTTAATCTTGATGTGTCGGCCTGTCTATATAGCGGCTCTATGATGCGTCGGATTAGAGCGTTACCATTTAGCCGCTATATAGACAGGCCGACGCATCAAGCCTAAGTTCGACCACTTTGGATCCAATTCATTTACTTTTACTTTCAATATTTCATTGTTGCGGAGTAGGGTTACCAGAAAAACGTTTTGGCACATTGCTAAGCTTTGCCAAATCCACGTGCCGCTAATAATTTCTCACAGTGAAAAATTACAAAAGCGCGAATACTGGGCAGGAAAGACAACCACTCAAACACGCGCTGGATCCAAAGTGGTGATACTTAATCTTGATGCGCCGACTCGTCTATTATATAGGGGCCTTACGTCGGATTGTCTATATAGCGGCTCTAGCAAAAACGATTTGGATCAAACTTAGGTTTTTTTGGAGGAAGCTTTGCTGTTTGAGTGAGTCTGTAAAAATGTCTTTCTTGAAAAACAAGACTTACTTTCTTAAACTTCTTCTTCTTACTTTACTTTTCTTAAAAAACCATCTTATTTTTTTTTTATGTAAAAACAGTTTGAATTTATACTTACAAAAAAACGTAGACGATTTGTATCCACGGCGACGAAAATTAGTTTCTCTTAAACAGAAATTAAAAGCAACGAGCTTGCGGCCCCTGACGACGTATGCCAAAATTTAATTTTCGGGACTATCAGGAGGAAGTGTAATACAAGTTAGAAAATCGTTGTTTTTCGTGTTCGTCTTTGACAAGGCTACAGGACAGACGGAAACTCGAATTAAACTCAAGTTCCGCACACACATTCTTTCTGCACCAAGGGTGTGCATTAGGGTATGTCACAAAAATTAAAGTTTTTTTTTTTTTTTTTCGACTTGGTACATGCACTTTCCTATGTATTCACTCATTTTGAGTTGATTGGTACAAAAAAAAGTTTTTGGAAAAAAATTTTAGCTACCGGGAAAACGCTATTTACATAAAACTCCGGTGTTTTATTCAATAAGTTCACTACTCTCAGGTTGAATACGCAACATACCTGCGGAAGTTTTGTAAAAGATGTTCTGCTAAATTAAATGCATGTTTTTAACTCTAATGACCGTACTTTCCTTATAAAAGATACAGTTAAATATACATTTCGTCTCTTTTTGTTTTTAAAAAGGCTACCGGGAAAACGCAATTTACATACAACACTTCGGTGTTTTTTTTTTTTTTTCAAAAAATTCACTACTTTCAGGTTGAATACGCGATATAGCTGCGGGAGTTTTTTAAAAGATTGTTCTGCTAACTTAAAAACATGTTTTAACTCTAATGAACATGCTTTCCTTATAAAAAATACAGTTAAATATACATTTCGTCTCTTTGTTTTTAAAAAGAGCAGAAACTATCGGTAATCGTTCCTACTGAAACGGATTACGCTTCTGGTCAATTGACACCACTGTCTTCGTTAGGCAGTCAGCTGTTCAGGGGAAAATGCCACCTGCAACTGGGGAAGTGGCCCCCATTTTACTTATTTACCCCACCACCACCACCAAGATAACTTTTGACCAGCAGTCGAGCGCAACGAGCAGATATTAAGTCATATAGTCGCAAAACTTGACGGACCAGCTTCTCCAGAAAAGGACTGGATTGGTACTGTAGGTAAACGCATTACCCAAGTTGAGTTTCTTGAGACAAAAACAAAGTTTAAGCCAATTCAATATTTGGAGCCCCTTGTTAATATCGGCGAAATTGTTGCTAGTCAGTCGATCAGTTTGGTGGAAGTCGGAAACATTGCTACTCAATGATGGCGGAACTATTTCCAGCCCTAATTGATACTATTTTGTCAAATGAAAAGGCTTTTTTATTTTAGTTCTCAGAGAAAAGAAGAGCAACAGACGGGTTTTGACTAAAATGTCTCTTATCCTGCCTAAGATTTTTATATGAGTTGCGCTCTCCGACAAAAGGCAGATTGAGATTCTCTTTTCTATTTTATTAAAGGATGGACTGATTTCCACTAAAAACCTTGAAAGAGAAAGGCACTAACAATTTTAAACATTGAAGAAGTCTGCCTTACAGTTCGAGTCTCCCAAAAGCTAGTGCCGTCGTGTATTATTATGACGCGAGGAAATACCCTGGAATTTTTGTAATATAGCTGTATGAAGTAAACGAAAGTACCTTGATATTAGTAGAGCGGCTGTTACTTCAATCAGGTTTGCTGTGTCATCAACTGCTGTAGTTGCTATCATATATAGCTTTTTGGGTAATCTTGTGACGGCAAGCCATCTCGGTAAAGATAAAAAATATCTCCAGTGCGATATCAAAATGGTGTTTAATGCTAAAGAGCATGTTGTGAAGCACTCAAGAGCAGAGGAGAGTTCCGATATCGCAAGAAGTAACTTTACTGCAATTTTTGTAGAAAGCAGGAAGCACAACACTCTCACTCTTAGTAACGATGAGAACACTGGTAGCTTTTCGAAAAGCATTATCAAAGAAAGACCGTAACAGAAGAGCGTAGAGATCGCTACGTCACTCATAGTGGAGGAGCAACTGGTCAAATTTTAATTTCCGTGCGCTTTTTCTAATACAATTATGACAGTTAGTTTTTCTGAACGGTGTTGGCACCAGGAATACGAATTCGGATGTTGCCATCCCCAAAAAAAGTGCAGGGGGCGTAGGGGGGGGAGGCAAAGTTTCTTTACTAAAATAATTATGTCTTCATTATTTCATGGCTTACAACCAGTTTTCAAAGCGTAAAATGCTTAAATCCACTCAAGAATAACATTATAAAGCATAAAAAGCTGAATTCAAATTGCTGACACGTGTTTCGGAGCTATTAAGAGCTCCTTTTTCAGTGCATACGATGAGAGCTTATGAATGAAAATTCATTCGGCTGAAGGTGTTTTTTTTCATTGAATAGAGGTCATCAAGCCCATCATTTGGACAACCAAGGGGTAGGGGGTGCCGCCCCTCCCCCTCCCCGCCCCTTTTAGAACAAAATGCAAATGCACATTTGTGTACGCCTTTATCCTTCAACACTTAGCATACATTTAATTTGCACTTTTTGCCCGGGACTGTAATCGCCCCCCCCCCCGGGGGAGGGGGGTTGAAAAATTAATGTTTTTAGTTATTTATTTATTTTGATCAGGGAAAGGGTTTCAATTGCCCCCACTTTTCTGATAAATTGTTCCTCTTTAAGAGAAATTTTTTTCGTCATTTTTCGCCCACCACACTTTTTTGTAGGTTAAAGCACTGCTAAAGGAAGTTTTTGCAGCCACAAATGTGCTTTAAATAATATAAGCCAGTGATACTCATTGTGAGTGGTCTGAAACATGCCTGAATTTTTACTTCCTTTTACGTAGTAAAGAAAGTATTGTGATCGCGAAAAAAAAAAAAAATATCACTCAAATTTGAGTCTAAATTTTGATTTTGCTCACCCTCGAATGAATGTTCAGTAGTTTTTTCGACCTGTCAGCACGTGCATATGTACCTACCAACATATAAGCAGCCGAAAAATCCTTTTCAACCACCCCCGAGTTAATTACGACGAGTTTTCTCGTGACGTCTGTATGTACGTATGTGCGTATGTATGTGGGTCGCATAACTCAAAAACTATATGCCGTAGAAGCTTCTAGCTTGGTATGTAGGCTCTGAGGATGGTCTAGTTGTGCACCTCCCCTTGTGGTTGCATTCGAATGCTCCCAAGGGGTGTTTTACCCCTTTTTTGGGGTAAATCAGTGTTAATTTCAATGCAGATGAATTGGCACGACCACTTGGCGATATATCGCCAAGCTTTTGGTCGCCAAGTGTTTGACGCCAACTTGGCGACATGTCGCTAAGTTGGTGACAAATTTGGCGAAAAAAAATATTTTTTGAATTTGGGTTCAATTTGGCGCTATTGGCGATATTTTGCGAAAAATCCACTGAATGATGTTAAAATATGCGATATTTAGAAAATGAATCATTGTGAAACATTTGTTTTGCATTGTTTCGTGGCAAACTAGGGGTGTAAATGTTCGAATTGCTATCTTGCTCACTCCTAGCACTATTTTAACACAATGGCAATCTACAAAGAAATTTACACGTAAAAGGAAATAGTGTGGGACCCATACCAGATTTTTTAGTTAAAAAAAATGAGCGAAAGATTTTTAATCATTTGTATTCACTCAAATAATAATATAATGGCAACATTAATGAATCCAAATTTCCCATGGATTGCTTAACATCGTGTTTGTTTCTGTTGCTGAGTGTAAAAAGTAGTTTTAAACAAACTAAACATTTATTGAAACTAAAATGTTTTATTTCATTACACATCACTATACATTTTCAGCTGCATTTATGTGCAAACAAAATAGTTAAATAAAAACATGAAAGTAGAACTATAATTACAAATAACAACACGCATGCTACTCATTTGATAGTAGCATTTGAAAGAAAATGTAATATATGGAATCTATAGATAGTAAAAGAAAAAGACAGACTGATCTCAAACCAATATATAAATGCTTTAGGAGAAAAAAAGGCCTTGCCTGGCTTTCATGCATTTACTGGATGCGACACTACATGAACGTTTGCTGGAAAAGGTAAAGCCTTGCAGCAGTCTGGTAAAAATATTCTGCAACTTTTGCAAATTTAGGAATTACGTAATTCTACACCATCTGAAGATATTTTTAGTGTATTAGAACAGTTTGTTTGCAAAATTTACCTGCCAAACTGTTCTAAATCAGATGTTGGCTCTGTTCGGTTCATGTTATTTCAAAAGAAAATTGCTGAATCAGAGAAGATGCCACCAACACAATCAGCTCTTCGCTATGCCATCAAGAGAGCACATTATCAGGCCATGATATGGCAAAATGATGTCATTGCATATCCGAATATTCCACAGCCAGATGCTAGTTAAGGTTGGGAAATGCAAGACAGCAGATTTGTTCCTTAGATGACCAAAATGGAACCTGCTCCACAGGCGATTCTAGAACTGGTAAAATGCTCATACAAAAAAGTAAATATGTTCTACACTGCTTGTCAAACGCAGACATGTGTGAATGTTTGAATGTACCTTAGATGATGATAATCACTGTTTTAACAGGTATGAGGAGAGCAGTTCAGATGTATCTGATAATGAAACTGATTTTTAATTTGCGTTATATATTATTATTATTTGACTTATTGTTTTAAAATTCTTCCTAGCAATGTCTTTTTGAAATGATCAAGAATGTGAAAAATTAATTCACGGGTTGCTTTAAATATATATTACATTTTCTTTCAAATGCTACTGTCAAATGAGTAGCGTGTGTGCTGTTATTTGTAATTATAGTTCTACTTTCATGTTTTTATTTAACTATTTTGTTTGCACATAAATGCAGCTGAAAATGTATAGTGATGTATAATGAAATAAAACATTTTAGTTTCAATAAATGTTTAGTTTGTTTAAAATTACTTTTTACACTCAGCAACAGAAACAAACACAATGTTAAGCAGTCCATGGGAAATTTGGGTTCATTAATGTTGTCATTATATTATTATTTGAGTGAATACAAATAATTAAAAATCTTTCTCTCATTTTTTTAACTTAAAAATTCAGGCATGTTTCAGACCACTCACAATGAGTATCACTGGCTTATATTATTTAAAGCACATTTGTGGCTGCAAAAACTTCCTTTAGCAGTGCTTTAAGCTACAAAAAATTGTGGTGGGCAAAAAATGACGAAAAAAATTGCTCTTTAAGAGGAACAAGTTATCAGATTAGTGGGGGCAATTGAACCCCTCTCCCTGATCAAAAAATAAATAAATAAATAAATAAAAACATTAATTTTTCAACCCCCTTCCCGCCCACCGGGAGGGGGGAGATTACACTTCCGAGCAAAAGTGCAAATTCAATGTATACTATGTGTTGAAGGATAAAGGCGTACACAAATGTGCATTTGCATTTTGTTCTAAAAGGGGCGGGGGGGAGGCGGCAGCCCCCCCCCCCCTTGGTTGTCCAAATGATGGGCTTGATAACCTCTATTCAATGAAAAAAACACCTTCAGCCGGATGAATTTTCATTCATAAGCTCTCATCTTATACACTGAAAAAGGAGCTCTTAATAGCTCCGAAACACGTGTCAGCAATTTGAATTCAGCTTTTTATGCTTTATAATGTTATTCTTGAGTGGATTTAAGCATTTTACGCTTTGAAAACTGGTTGTAAGCCATGAAATAATGAAGATATAATTATTTTAGTGAAAAAACTTTGCCCACTCCCCTTACGCCCCCTGCACTATTTTTGGGGGTGGCAACATCCGAATTCGTGTTCCTGGTGCCAATACCTTTCAGAAAAACCAACTGTCATAATTGTATCACAAAAAGCGCACGGAAAACCAGTTGCTCCCACACTATACATCAGAAGAAGACAACAAAGGAAAAACTGGCTGAGCAATGTTAAATAGGATTATGTGACTGGTTGAAGGACATAGGTATAGAAATTTGCCTTCAACTAATTGGCAGTGATACCTCCAATAAAATGTCTGGCTGGAAACGATGCATACTACATTACATCGAAAAAATCCTCCATTACAGACTTTTTATATCTTTCTTTCTGCTGGCTTCACATCAACGAGCAGATATTAAGTCATATAGTCGCAAAACTTGACGAACCAGCTTCTCCAGAAAAGGACTGGATTGGTACTGTAGGTAAACGCCTTACCCAAGTTGAGTTTCTTGAGACAAAAACAAAGTTTAAGCCAATTCAATTTTTGGAGCCCCTTGTTAATATCGGCGAAATTGTTGCTAGTCAGTCGATCAGTTCGGTGGAAGTCGGAGCATTGAAGCTCAATGATGGCGGAAATATTTCCAGCCCTAATTGATACTATTTTGTCAAATGCAAAGGCTTTTTTATTTTAGTTCTCAGAGCAAAGAAGAGCAATGAGTAAATATTCTGGAATAGCCCAAAAGGACCAGTTTTTATACAGGAAACTTTGTTTTTTTTCTCAAGAAACTCAACTTGGGAAAAGAGTTTATCTATAGTACCAATCCATTCCTTTTCTGGAGAAGCTGGGCCCTCAAGTTTTGGGGGCTTTTTAAAATTTAAATTTTTTGGGGGGGTGGGGGGGGGGGTTTTTTTTTAAAATTTTTTTTTTTTTTTTTTAAAAATTTTTAAATTTTTTTTTTTTTTAAAATTTTTGTTTAAAGTTTAACCAGCAAAAAAAATTTTAAAATTCTAAAAAAAAGGGGTTTTTTTTTTTGGGAAAGCCTCTTTTTTTTCCCCCAGAATTTC